>JXCR01137020.1:198016-210862 GCA_002079205.1 Phalaenopsis hybrid cultivar
GGTAAAACGAGCCAACACAGCCCACACTAGGGCCAAACCGAGCCCAGCCAGAACCAGAAACCAAACACAGCTCCCCACTAGAGCTAGACTAAGCTCAACAAGGCCAAAACGAGCCAACACAGCCCACACTAGGGCCAAACCGAGCACAGCAAGGCTAAACAAAAACAACACAGCTCCCCCCTCTGGGACCAAACCAAGCCCAACCAGGAACCAAAGCCAAACCCAACCAGGAACCAAAGCCAAATCCGACCAGGAACCAAGCTCAATCAAGAAACAGAGCCAAAGCCAAGCTCCCAACAGGAAACAAAACCCGAGCCAACCTAACCATAAACAAAGCCAAAGCCAGCCCCCAACTAGAAACAAAGCTAAAGCCAGCCTCCAACTAGAAATAAAACCAAAGCCAGCCATTTAAAGCCCAATATCGAGCCTAGCAACATTAAAATCCAGATTCCCATAAAGCATTAAACATCCAACCATTTCAAACCCAAAACCGTGACTTCAAATCAAGCTAGAACCGAGTTCAACAAGAGCTAGGAGCCAAACACAGCCCCCCAACAAGAAACAAAGCCACAGCCCCCAAATTGAGCTTTGACAAAAACTAAAGCCAAAACCGAGCTCCCAAAAAGAAACAAAGTCAAAGCCGAGCTCAACAAAACCAAAACCAATATCAACAATATTTAAATTCAGATCTTTATACATATATATATAAACATGCAGTTCTAGTCGTTTCAAGCCAAAACCAAGGTTCCAAACCGAGCCAAAACCAAGCCCTCAGACCAAGCCACAACATTTTCTAAATTAAATAGATTTTCTCATAGCATATATTTCAAACCAAGGAGTGCAAGAGGAAGCCAAAACCGAACCCCCAAACATGCATAAAACAGTAAGATGCAATCCCTAATTCAAGCAAATAACCAAGTTCAGCTCTTAGGACNTTTTGAGATTGCAGCATTGCCTTTCAGCTTTAAACCTGAAAATGTTTCTTTAAAAGCTGCAGTTGAGTCATGGTAAAGAATCATTGGGATGTCCTACATACCTTTATTTGATGTAACTATAAGCTTGAGATATTTTTAGAATGGATCAATAATTCAAATTAATATTTTTGAAGAGTAGCGTTTGTTTGATTATAAAATGTTAAAAATTTTTAAATTGAATTTAGTTGAACTAGAACTTACTGTTGTAGTATTACCATCAAAAAACAGTTAACATAATGCATAATGCCCAAGCTTACTAGGAGATTATGAAATGCTCAATTTGTTGGAGTTAAATTTTCCAGAATAGCAAATGGATATGGAAGCTAGTCATCTGTACCATTCTTGTTATGATACAGTTTCAAGTGAAGTTTATATTTCCATACCAGTATTTCTTTTAATTGATTTGCTGTTAACTTCCCATTGTCTCAACTGCCGCTGCATTCTACAACCCGACACTATTTCGCCTTTCTATTTGTGATGCTTTCTCATAATTCACACTATTTGCCACAGCCCTTTCTGCTAGGATTCATGTTTCCTCTTTGCCATTTCTCTATTTTGGAGTATTTGTCAAACCTTGAGCAGTTCAAGAAGTGAAATTTACGGAAGAGTTCATACCACTATAACTCTCGATACTAGCCTTTTTTAGTAGATTTCTATAGAATTATGTAGTTTCTTATTTTGAATCATTTGAAGCTACCTTATGTCAAATTCAGAATAATCTACATGGGTACCACACCATTCTTATGTATTTACACATCTAATATATTAAGTTTGATATTTACTCATATAATACTATGGTGTCATAATCACGTCAAAGCATATGCATGAAAAGATGTATTTAACTAAAAAAAAGATAATGTTAGGGGTATTTTTGATGATCTGAGTGTCTGACAAGCGAATATTAAAGTTTGTGTTAGATATGTAAATGCATAAGAATTGTGTGGTGCATATATATAAATGCTCATAAAATTTTATGGCCGTTGAATATTAAAATTAAATTCTATTTTTTAATTCATTCAAGTTTTTTCTTGTTAGATGTGTTTTCTTGAGTGTTTTATATGTGTGGACTATAATAATAGGAGGAGAACGCTCTTACCAACTTGAGTCATCTTCCCTTTAGAGTGATTTCTATTTTTATTCTTGTTTTTAAAATTGTGTATTCACTCGTAGGTTTTGTTTATGGATTGAAAATTTACTGAGCAAGAAATGTGCCGAGTTTTATTTTCGAAGTGTAAACTTGTATGATGCTAAAATTTTGTATTATCTATTTTTCTTGTAAAATGTTAAATATTATCACTTATTAAATTGTCTTTTGGAACGAGTAAATCATGTTCGTTGTCTGTACCTTTAAAGCAATAATTTTTTGGTAAGATTATAAACTAGTAACCTGCAAATTTTGATTTTTTTTTCTTTTCATCTTGCATATCATCCTCAATTGCTTTTGGTAGCCTAAATTGTTAGATATGACATCACTCATGGTGTTGGTTCTAGTGAGGTTTGATGTATGTAGCTTCTTATGATTTATGCGGGCGACCTAATTCACAATGGAGGTAGCATATATTTTACCCTAAGCACGCTCTCCCTCAATGATTTGGGTAATGGTTGAATTCGAAAACAATAATTTAAGAGTTGGTAATTTCTGAACCATTAATAAAGGTATGACTATTCTTGATTTGTTTGCACTAGTCATTAAACTACAAGATATTGTACGTCTGTGATGCTATAGAATCATCTATTTGATACTTGATCTTTAATGTGATCCAGATAAATTTTTTGGTCTAAAAGTTTATCAAATTTATGCATTTTGCGTTTGGTTTTGCCACACACGTGTTCCTACCATCCTTTGAATCATTTCTCATTTATATTTAGATAGAAATTTACATTTTAGCCTACCAAAATTTATATCATATGATGATCAAATGAAAACTTTTATTAGGCCAAAAACACTCGAGTTGGCTTGTAAAGTAAATTCTAATTTTTTTTTAAAATTTTTTTCAGTCAATTTTTATTAATTACCGACAGAGCTTTTGTTATGCTGTTCTTGTGCTCTAATATATATATATTTTTTTTATAGGCTCAGACAAATCATCCTTTCTCTGCTACAGCCACCAATGAGGGTTTTGAAGGACAAGGAAATAAAGAAAAGTGAGTGGTTAAATCTATTAAAAATTTGTATATTGTAAAAGATGAGCTCAGACTGAGTTTTAATTTTATTCATGCTCAAGCATGGATCTTCACCATTTTCAATCTTCTGCGGTACTTATTTGTGCTTGTAGTCCAAATTTTCTGATGTTCCTCACTCAAAACTTTGGCATCTTAGTTTTATTTGTGATTCTTTAATCCATCCTCCTATTTATTGTGTTTGTTGAACATGTGGTTGGATGATTAAGATGTTGACAAGTTCTTAAACGTATTTTTTAGGCCTTAAAACATGTTTGCTATCTTCATACTATATTTCGCTTCAAATGATTGATATAAACTAAGTTGATATCTTGATAATCTTCTTTTTTTGCCTGCCGATAGGTGACATTCTCTTTCTTGTTTGGCTTTTTTTTTTTTTTTGGTTTTTTTTCGCTTTAACTATTTTGTTTTCACCATTCCTCTCCACAACCCACCCCCATCCCCGCTTTTTTGTAAAGCTTCCTAACTTGGTAAACAATACAAACTGCACTGTTTGACCTGACATCGGCCATTCAAATTCTTTGATGCTTGAGGAAATTATAGTCTTTTCCAATTTTTTTGCTAACCTTTAAATATCAGTACTTTTTTAATCCTGACAATTAATAAATCTTTTTTCCCACATTTTTTGCATCTTGTTTATTGACTTTTTCCTTATATATATTTTTTATTTCTCTTCTATATTATGCAGGATATCTGTAACATTTGTTGATAAAGATGGTGAGGAAAAAACCATAAGTGTTCCTGTTGGAATGTCAATGTTGGAAGCAGCTCATGAAAATGACATAGAGCTGGAAGGTCGAGTATTATGATATCCTTCAGAAAAAATCATAGCAGAATTTTTTTCTTTGGAGAATGGATAATCATCAAGTTCTTTTCACTAATGTTGATGATAAATAAATAATTTTGGGTAGGATAACTGAACAAAACTTTGACTAGGATGAGTCTTATAGTTTTTGGAGTTATTTTGAGCTTACTCTATTATCAATTGTCTATGCGATGCACGATTCTCAAAGCAAACCCCTCCATTCTAATTAATTTTGTATTAAGATATTCCTATAGACAATTCTCTCTCAAAAAAAAGGTAGACTTAAGAAGGTTCCATCAAATTTCAGCAATTTTTTTCACTATCATTCAATGAACATCCGCATCTTCTTTCTATTTTTTATTCATAGTAATTATACATTTCTAATTTCTGTGACATTTTTATTTGATTTCAGGAGCATGCGAGGGATCATTAGCTTGTTCTACCTGCCATGTGATTGTGATGGTAGAACTCCCTTATTATTTTTTTTTTAAGATTTACATACATACCACTCAATTCCCATGTATTTACATATCTAACACCTGCTGCTAAAATCATGGTATTTTTAATGTGATATGAAAGATTTGGTTGTTTTAAATATTAAAAAGCAAAGTTTAGGTGTTAGATATGTAAATGCATAGGAATTGGCTGGTAGATATGTAAATGCCTTTTTTTTATTTTTTTTCTATGTTCCTTATTTCTTTATTTCTTTAGGAAGTGAATGTATATGTTTTGGTGTTAGGATGTCAACTACTATAACAAATTGGAGGATCCGACTGATGAAGAAAACGACATGTTAGACCTTGCATTTGGGCTAACGGAAACGTACTTATCATCTTCCTTTGCTATTGTTAAATTTTTGGAAATTTACATACATACCACACAATTTTAATGCTTTTACTTATCTAGGACCTAAACTTTCATATTTACTTATATACCACGTTGGAGTAATAAACTTATGCATGAAACTAAAAATGCCGTTTTTTATGTAATGCACGTAAATATAAAAGTTTAGGTGTTGGATATTTAAATACACACAAATTGCATGGTTTGTTTGTAAATACCCCTTAAATTTTGGTTATCTTTTAAAACTCTAGAAAGAATTTTGAAATGTCTTCGCAGGTCACGTCTTGGTTGCCAGGTGATTGCCAAACCGGAGCTCGACGGAATGCGCTTGGCCATACCGGCTGCGACACGAAATTTCGCGGTCGATGGGTATGTGCCAAAACCACATTGACTTGATATTCAGATGAGGGTTAAAGATACAGCATATTGGCCTCAGTTTTGTAGCTTCAGACCATACAAAATAGGCATGAGATTTAGATAAATAAGGGTTGGTAGGCTGTCAGCTATTATTTATTCATTTGAATTTTGTTCTGAGCTCTCTAATGTTGTTTTTACTAATTTTGGCTATTAAAATATGCTGAAAAAATTAATATATTTACATTTTTGTTTTTGATGTTTACATCTATTCGTTCCAATAAGAAATCATGATTTATGTAGGACTCATTTGGTCATATATGTGTACAACAACAACAACAAAGTATTAATCTTACTACGTGGGGTCGGCTACATGGAAAAATTATTCCATGCGGACAACGCATGCAGAGATGCATGCGTTGTCTGATTTCGACCGTCAATCACAGCCAAATTGTATTTTGGTGGGCTCCATTTAAAAAAAAAAAAAAAAAGTTGATCGANATTGAAATTCAAATTTCACAACATTCCGACCCGCAGTTGATCGTCCCAAAAGGTTTACTTGAGCATTCGACAGGTGACAGTGCAGGCAATGCGAATTGCGGCGATCAGACACGTCGACTCTCCAAATTGCGAAGCTTCGTGCGCGCGGGAGTGCGAATTGTGCAGAAGGCCACCTTAAGGCTCGGAAATAGGTCAAACTAAAACGAGGCGGGCACCACTTCTAAGGTTCTAAGATAGTCGCAAGAAGACCCCTAAGGCTAGATCCTAACCCCTACGAGAAATACTAGACCTCACGAAAAATGAGGTCAACATTATATTTTCATGAAAATAAACTAAATAAAAATGTTAATAGTTTATGTGATAATCGTGAGTTATTATTAGTTTTAGAAGTGTTTTTTTCTATTTTGAGGCTTATGCCTCGATCTATCTTGAGGCTTATGTCTTTCTTCACCAAGGCAAAACTTTTTAGTTCCCGAATTTATTCTTTCTAGATCTTAGTATTATGTATAGAAAATTTAAGTTGGAAATATTCTTTTGGAGTGTTACTGATTTTTGTTTTATGTCTATTTATTTTGCAATTTCTTCATCTGCCAAATAGTAATGATAAAAAGTTACAGCACTAATGCTGTTGGCACTGAGGCCAAAATTTTTATATACATTGATACTTAATCATGAATCTTGGTAGGGTTTCTTTATAATGTGCTTGATAGTATATTAATTTGTAATTCTATATTATCTTGTTATTAGGTCTATTGGAATATAATAAAATTTATGCCCTATATTATTTATTTTTATTCTGCCTGTTATTGTTTTACTTGGATGCTTTTTCTGAGATCTATAATTTTAATATTACGTTTATAAGCTGAAGTTCAAAAAATGAATTGCAAAAAAAAGGTAGTTCAAATGTTACTATAAAATGCATTACAGTTTCTTCTCAAATTTAGATTCGATATAAATTTCAGTTTGTGGAGAGTTATACTACATTTAGCATTTTCTATGTTGTAACTAATATTATTAAGACTTTATTTTTTTTTTAATTTTATTGCATCAGAGCTGCAACATCTAGCTATGTTTCATAATGTTGCATGTTATACTAAAAAGGTGCATATCTGATCTGTCAATCACCAACTCCTTCACGCTTGCACGCAAAACAGTTTCACATCCACAAATACATAGACTACCATATATGGTTTTGTTTTGGAATTTAGGGGATTAAATGATCCTGTTCATTTGATATGCCGTTTAGTTCATTTGATTCAAACCCAAATATTGTTTTGCTGTTTTTAGGGCTCAAATGTACCTTTAGTTGTCAAGTGGGCTGACACTGAAAAAGAGAGGAAGGCTCGTAAAGTTCAAAAAGCTNATTTTTAAGTTGTATAAATTGCAATGTCATGTCTAACATGTGTTCTTGTTCTGTAATTTAAATGATAGATATGCTGTTTTATGCTTTATATTCACATGTGGCTGCCGACGCTAAAAGAAAGTTAAAAGAAAGTTTGGGGGGGTCACCCGTAAGAAGCTGTCGGTCGCCGGAATTGAAATCTCGTCGCCCGCTTCGGAAGACCGTTTTAATTTAAGTATATATATGTATAATTTTAGAAAAACATGAAATCAAACTGACCTCATATTTTTCACAGTTTAAATGAAAGAGCAATCTACCTCAAATCCTGTATCTACCCCGAGGGATAAACACAAGACTTGAGGATGAGGCTCGTTCAAATAAACTAAGAAAGATGTGACATCCGTTTGGTCTGCGAAACCGGTTTATTTGTCGACAAGCTCCCCTATTTAATACAAAGAATTAAATAGGGTTTATTTTAGGTTGGGTTCAGAAAAGCTTCCTATAAGGGCAAGCCCCTATAGTTAATTACATCTTAAATGACCGAGGTCACCTAAGAAAACTCTCGATAAAAATCAGGGAATAATATCTTCAAAGAGGTCAAAAGGATAGGACTTTTCAACGAAATCGGACGAAGAGGTGTGAAAGGGGAAATGCTCGAACCTGGAACAATGTTGAGGAATCCAAATGAAGAGAAACTAGGGGAGGCCACAGATCCTGAGGAGAACCTCAGTGACTTCCCAGTCTATCCTATGATTTGGCTCCAGTTTTGAGAAGAAATTATTAAAGTGTTACATCCTGCCAATTTTATTTAATTATGGTTTATATTTGCGTGACAGTGTCACACAAATTGCCTGGAAGATACGGGGGTTTACGTCGTATCGGACGACAACCTCAGAACCTAGAACGAGTTAGGACTTAAATCGTACAGCAGAGCTATACGAATGCCTAAAGAAAAAGGTGGAGGATTTATGCTAGCGCTAGGCGAACAACCTCGAAATCCTATGGATTGTTGTTTAATTTCTAGGGAAAGGAACAGTTTTGCTGAGGAAGACATGTTATGCTGTTGAAGATGGCCGTGCTGCCCACTGTGCTGGCTCCAAGCTCCTCGATGTGACGAGTTTAAGTTTTCAAGGCGTCCAGTTATAGTGTCAAATCAAACGGTCCTATGTTTGTAGTCCTCTAAACATCCTATGTAAAAAAGGAAACACGCTTGAAGCTATATAATATAAAGTGTGCAATGCAGGAACAAACAATAGAATGCACGTAGAACAGTAGTAGGCAAAAACAGGAGCAGTATAACATGTTATACATGAAAAACAGTAGCAGGTAGAGGCAAGACAAGTGTAACATGCTTTACAGTACGGTAGCAGGTAGAAACAGGAAAATTATAACATGCTATACAGGAAGAACAACAGCAGGTAGAAGCAAGAAAATTAAGTGCTGTAAAAATGTAAACCAAACAGCCCATGAGATCCGATGTTCCTTAAGTATAGCAAGCCTAAATGCGTCTCAAAAAGCAAAGTCCGGAAGAAAACATCATCCAGGAAATCCGAAGAAAAGTGGAAAAACTCGATAAACTCAACGAAAAAGAGAAAAAAAAATACTCAAGTAAAAGAAAATCCTCAAAACTACTGGGGAAATCCCGAAAGAAAGAAAAAGTAACACGAGTGCCCTATCTCAAAACTTCGATAAAACAAAAAGAAGATTCGGATGAAGGGGACCGCAAGCACTCGTATGGGACTAGGCTCAGCTGTATATTTATTCTCGAGGGTCCACGAAGGCTACTCGATCACCCGAATGTATAGAACCCGCCACTCGTCTAGAATGGTGTCTTGAACCCCACTTAGAGGGCTATTTCCCAGCCTAAATAAGTATTCGTCAAGTGGACAACCAACTTTAAGATGTATTTTAAAATTTATATTTTTGACATATGCACAAATTTTAAACATGCAAAGAAGAGTTATCAATTTTGTTTCGTAGAAAAGTGTGTTTTCGTTTAAAAATAGTTTACCAAAATTTATCCTTTTTTTTAGAAATTTTTGTTGTCCACGAGTCGATTACGCTACCCAGCATAGGACTGTCAACAACCTGAGGAGGTTTGAGCCAACTCCCGCTAGACTTAGTCGGCGAAGGATACCACATCATATTGTTCATCAAATGTCTGGATCTTGATGTTATAGGATAGGGTATCTTTCTGCTCTATCTTCGGTGTGTCTTTATCATCACCACCGTACGCCCCCAAAACGACTACTTGCGACCTTGTTTGATGGTTTCACGTATAGCAAAAGGCTATACGTGGACACTTATGCATCGGACATAAGCATCGAAAATCAAACAAAGAAGCAAGGAAAAAAAAGAACAAAAATGGGGTGAGAGAGAGGAGACACTGATCCATCTAAAATACCGAAAAGGAGATTGGATCAGTTCTCAAAAACTCCTATCGAAAAGACCTGGAAAAGTAGAGCCCAATATCTTTCCTAACAAACATAAAATATTCCTTCGCGCTGATTTTTCAACCCCCAAAAAAGTAGGATTAGTCAAATCAACCAAATGCTCTCCCGAATAAAGCTTGCAAATCCTCCCCAGCTCCTAAGGTTGATATCAAAATTTTCTGACTTCCAACTTAATCCATAACCTTACGTATCAAACAAGCATAAAAAAAAAATCTTCCCACAAAATCAAATAAATGCTCACGATTGGGCTCACTACAAAGAGATGAACAGCAGGTAGGACTCACGGCCAAGGCAAACCCGAGGCACAGAAGGGGAGGAAACTCGCGGCTGAGGCAAACCCAACGAACAACAAGTGAGGCTCACGGTCGTGGCAAACCCAAATCAATTCTCTACAAGTTTTGATATACATAGGAGTGTACAAAACATCACCGATCTTTCAAAGTAACGAGTTTGATCCATCTGTAATCATGCAAGTGATTTAAACTCCACAAGAGGGGGGGAGTTAGGCTCAAGAAACTCCAATGGGCCTCACGGGTAATAATAGGAACCAAAGCCAGCAAACCACATCCAAACCCCCTCTCGGGTAAGGGTAAGGCAAAGCAAACCGAGCTCTCAGCTAGAGCCAACAAAAATAATAACCAAAGCCATTTTTTGGGTAGTGGCAGAAAAATTACACAAGACAGGCCACCCAACAAGTTCTCGGGTAAGGGTCAAAGGCAAACAGAGCGGGCTACCAAAACTCTAGAGTAAAGGCAAGTTTTAAGGAATCAATCATGGGCTCTCGAGTAAGAGCTAAAACAAGCAAACCAAGCTCTCAAGTCAAGCCAAGGCCAAACCACAGCTAAGGTTCGAGTTCAGGCTACAACAAAATAGTAGAAAATATTTTCATACCCCTAAGACATCAAAATATAGAACCAATGCATGCCATACACAAGAACAACTACAGAATTCTTCCGAACCAACATAAATTCATCCACCACACATATATTTGAGCTAATACACCGGTGGGAGGCCAAAACCCAGCCCACCAGAGGCCAAACAAAGCCAAACCGAGCCCAGCAGAGGCCAAACAAAGCAAACACAACCCTCAACCAAAGCCAAACCGAGCCCAGCAGAGGCCAAACAAAGCCAACACAGCCCTCAACCAAAGCCAAACTGAGCCCAGCAGAGGCCAAACAAAGCCAACACATTGATATGAATTCAAGTTTTAATAGAAATTGAAATCTCAGTCACTTCTAAACAAATCGAAAATCAGTAAGAGCCCAAAGTGAGTTTCTTAAAGCTAGCAAAGAAAACTTCAACACCTTAACAAAAGGTCAACATCTCATGCCTCTGCAATGAAAACCGAGCACCAATAAAAGCCTGAAGCCGAGCCATTCAAGGCCTAAAACCGAGCCCAGCAATATTAAAATCCAGATTCCCATTAAGCATTAAAGATCCAGCCATTTCAAACCCAAAGTCGTGACTCCAAATCAAGCCAAAAACAAAACCGAGCCCAGCAGGGACTAAAACCGAGCCAAGTGAGGGTCAGAAATCAAGCTGCAGCTAAGACCTCCAATATTAAGCCACAATGAAAGTTAGAGCAATGTCCTCATGCCTTTAAATCCTCTCAAAATAGAATTACCACATGCTTGTAAAGTGAATATCTTGAAATACATGAAAGTAAAGCATGTCGAATATCTCAAAATAAAAGGAAACAAACTTTACTAGCATGTCGTATCATCCACTAAGCCGAGCAAGAGAGGCTCGACAGAGCAAGAAAAAAAAACAGTGAGTAAGCAAGACATTGAGGAAGGGAAGGGGAGAAGTAAATATATATATCCTAGCCCCTTAAATGTCATTCCCATATAACAGATGTATAAATAAGGAGTAAGAACATATTTAGGAATGAGGCAAGCAATAATCTCCCTATTCTAGCATGCCTGCAAGAGGAGTAAAATTGTTCTAAAGCCGTGCTTTAATTATCCAAATCGCTACCAACATAAATGTGATGCGATAAACAGAAAACATGTCATATCTCCACCGCTTTAAGCAAATATCCAAATCTAAATCCTAAAACATGCTCACATTTCCTTTTTTAAATGTACCTAAAGTGAATGTCAAAGTAATATGAACTAGCATGCTGTGTCATCTAACATAACCAAGTTCAAAGGCTCGGCAGAGAGGGAAACCGAAAGGAAACAGGGCACCGAAGAAGAGGGGGGAAGAAGGGGTACCTCTATAATGCCAACGTAAAGCACTGCAACACAAGAATTCACCTCAAAAAAGTGTTCTCACAGAAATTCCTTTTCCAATCTCCTCACAGCCAAAATTTCTACTCCCCTCTCCTCCAAACTTTTTTTTCAACAACCCCCAAAAATCTCAAAAGAAACTGTGTTTATAGGCAGAGAATAGAGGAGAAGAGAAAGAAGACCACCCCCAANTAACAACCCCCAAAAAATCCAAGGGCACTATCCTTATAGGCAGAGAATAGAGGAGAAGAGAAAGAAGACCACCCCCAACAGTCCACGGCACTCGAATCGGGCCAAAAAAGAAAAGGGACTCTTCCTGCCCACAGAAGGTGAAGCCAACGAAGCCTCTCGGACCGAGCGGCGAGACTAATGGCAACGGGGGAAGCATCGAGAAGAGGAGAAGAAATGTCATTCCAGTGTACCAGGGAGCAAGCCTCCTAGAGTCAAATTACCAAGAAAAGGAAAGCCACAGCTCAGAGCGACTGGCGCGGCTTCGGGAAGGAAGGTCGCGGGCAGAAGAAAGTCAGGCAAGGACAGACGAGGTCAACCCTCTCTCGCGTGGAGGAGAAAGAGCTCGCCCGGTTCGAGACCGAGAAAGGGAAAGAGCCAGACACGCGAACGAGAGAAGGGAGGCAGAGCTCGGACGCAGAGAGTGGGGAGTTAGTGATTAAAGAGGAAAGGGGGAAGGGGTAAAAAAAAGTTTATTAAAAATTAATATATATATATATACACATATGTATATAAATATATATATATATATATTAAATTATATGCGATTTACTCGCTCGCGGCGACGTAACAAAATGGGTGTCCTCCCTNCATTCGAGTGTACCAGGAAACAAGCTTCCCATAGTCAAATTACCAAGAAAAGGAAAACCACAGCTCAGAGGGACTGGCATGGCTTCGGGAAGGAAGGCCGCGAGCAGAAGAATGTCAGGCAAGGACGGACGAGGTCAACTTCCTCTCACGTGGAGGAGGAAGAGCTCGTCGGCTCGAGACCGAGAAAGGGAAGGTCAGGCGCGCGAACAGGAGAAGAAAGGGATGCAGAGCTCGGACGCGGAGAGTTAGGGATTTAGTGTTTAAAAGAGGAAAGGAAAAAAAAAGATTTTAATATAAATTAATATTTATATACATATATACATATATATATAAATATATATAT
>JXCR01137020.1:210872-250461 GCA_002079205.1 Phalaenopsis hybrid cultivar
TTCTAGGGCTAGCACACATAAAAATTTCAAATGATTAGGAGTTGTCTTGATCATCTTTTGGAATTTTCCTTAAAAATACATCTTTTGAAATTTTCTTTGAAAATGCATATTTTTGCATAAAAATAATTATATGAATTAATTAGAATGTGAAAATTCACATTTCTCCTCTGATGTCTTAATTGACCTATTAGTAGGGTTACATAAAAATTTCAAAGTCATGAAATTCACATTCTCTCCTTTGATGTCTTAATTAACCGTTATATGAATTAAATTAAATTGTGAAAATTCACATTCTCTCCTTTGATGTCTTAATTAACCTTTCGGACTTGTCCTGATCATCTTTTGAAATTTTCTTTAAAGATGCATATTTATGCATAAAAATAATTATCTGATCATCTTTTGGAATTTTCTTTAAAGATGCATATTCTAAATTAAATTGTGAAAATTCACATTTTCTCCTCACTTTTTTGCATAAAAATAATTACATGAATTAAATTAAATTGTGAAAATTCACATTATCTCCTCTAATAAAATAATTATATGAATTAAATTAAATTGTGAAAATTCATATTTTCTCCTCTGATGTCTTAGTAATTAGGAATTGTCTTGATCATCTTTTGAAATTTTCTTTGAAGATGCATATTTTTGCATAACAATTATATGAATTAAATTAGAATGTGAAAATTCACATTTCTCCTCTGATGTCTTAATTGACCTATTAGTAGGGTTACATAAAAATTTCAAAGTCATGAAATTCACATTCTCTCCTTTGATGTCTTAATTAACCGTTATATGAATTAAATTAAATTGTGAAAATTCACATTCTCTCCTTTGATGTCTTAATTAACCTTTCGGACTTGTCCTGATCATCTTTTGAAATTTTCTTTAAAGATGCATATTTATGCATAAAAATAATTATAAATTAAATTAAATTGTGAAAATCCATATTTTCTCCTCTGATATCTTAATTGACCTATCAGTAGGGTTACATAAAAGTTTCAAAGTCTTTTGACTTAAATTTGACAAATTATGAAAGTTTTGACTTAAATTGTAATTTTGGACATTTTGGCCTTAATAGGCATTTAGGCTTAATCAAAATGGGAAATGAGGTAATTTCTGATATTAATTGACTCATTTGATGATTTGTAATAAAAAATGGGCTTAATTGGTAGAAACTCACTTNGCATTTAGGCTTAACCAAAATGGGAAATGGATAATTTCTGATATTAATTAACTCATTTGATGATTTTTAATAAAAAATGGGCTTAATTGGTAGAAACTCACTTCACTTTGTCAAATTACAAGATAAAAGAATAATTCCCATAATTATCCAAAATTTTGGAAAACTTCATTAATCAAAAATGACTTTTTAGGGGTATAATTTTGGAAATCAATGATTTCATACCCTTATTTTATAATCAAAATGCTATTTAATTGATCTTGATAATGATCACTTAAAGTTTTAAATCTTTTCAAAATCAATACACACNTTATCCAAAACTTTGGAAAACTTCATTAATCAAAAATGACTTTTTAGGGGTACAATTTTGGAAATCAATGATTTCATACCCTTATTTTATAATCAAAATGATAATTAAATGATCTTGATAATGATCACTTAAAGTTTTAAATCTTTTCAAAATCAATACACANCAAACACAAACGAACAAATATTTGTTTGAGTTGTTCGTGTTTGGCTAATTAACTTAGCAAAAAAGCCGAACACGAGCTGTTCACGAACAACAAGCCGTTTTGACAGCCCTACTAGTCATGCAGTCGTAGGATGTTAATGGCAGGGGCGAGATTTAAATTTTATTATTTATATTGAAATATCCATTCAAATAGAATTTAATATATTTTATTTTATTTTTTTAATTAATATTTTGAACTTATTATTAATATTTGTAGCCTTGTAATCAATTAAATTATTTAAAAGTAGTGCTCATATGAGTATAATCTAATTATTTCGAGTCAAAACGAGCCAAACTCGAACAAACAAATTTTTGTTTTTGTTTATATATAGAGCGCAACTATTTTGATAGCCCTACTCCAACCATAACAATAATATTGTTATAATTAGTTTTCAATTTAAATTTCTTAATTTTCTTACATTCATCTTATAACACATCCCTAGTTAAGGCATAATACCCCTTAACATAAAACTAAACAAGCTAAATTTGATGAATTTTATTTCTTAACACAAAACTCTTATGTATTTACATATCTAACTCTTAAACTTTCATATTTACTTGTAAAGTGCTCAAATCATTTATATCACATCAAAATATAAATTTTTTTTAGAAAGTGAATGTATTCACTTATACATTTATAATACCTAAGTGTTACAAACATAAATATGAAAGTTTAACTGTTGGATATGTAAATATATAAGAATTGTGTGGTATTTATGTCAGCTTCTCTAAACAATTTATTTTATTTAACAACTATAAGGGCGAATTTACAAGAATAGCGCAGAATTTGTAGTATTTATACATCTCTCACCTAAGCTCTAGTATTGACACGCATAGCACTCAAATTTTTAAAATCATATCATAAATGACACTTTTACCATTTTTTAAAAGAGAAATATACATTTTCATGCGTAATGTTAAGCACCAAAATGTTATGTATGTAAATATGAAATTTTAGGTGTGAGATATGTAAATAAATATGAATTGTGTCCTACATATGTCAATTTCCCTTAAAATTAATAGGGACCCACTTGAGATAAAAAGACCAAGTGGCACTATTATCTTTTTTTTCTCCTTTGGATACGAAAGTAGGATAGGTTTATATACAATTCTATAACTTGGGTGTTTATTAAAATTAAAGGGCTATAGTCGATTGATATGGAGGCAGTAGTCCTTCAACTGACTCCGGCTGTCATCGCCAGCCTCCGTCTAACTATAGCCTACGTGGTTCACAACTGGTGTAGCTCCTGACTCAGGCCCCTGCGGCCTACAGACGTTATCGCAACTCACCACAACGACCTACTTGACCAACTCCGACCCAGTAACCTACGGATATCATCAACCACTATGGCCTACGTGACCGACTACGACCTACATGATTTTTAGCATGTGCAACTGCCTACTCCGGCCCCCACGACCAACGAACGTCGTTACATTTCACCACTACAATCTACTTAATCAATTACGACCTACGTGGTTCATAACTCATGTAACTTTCGACTCCGAACAACACGACTTATAGATAGGCGTCATCACAGCTCACCACTATGGTCTTCATGACCAAACTACGACTAACATTGCTCGTAGCTCGTCAGCTCCCGACTCCAGAGCGGCAGCCAACGGATGTCCGCAGCCTATAGATGTCATCACAACTCACTATTACGGCCTACGTGACCAATTAAGATTTATGTGGTTCACAACTCATGTAACTCTCAATTCCAACCCTCGCAACCTACGAATGTTGTTGCAGCTCATCATTAAGGCCCGCGTAACCAACTATTACTTACATGTCGCGCAACTCATGAAGTTCCCGACTCCCGCCTCTTCGACTAATAAACTTTATTGCCACTACAACTTACATAACCAACTACGACCTATTTGTCTTGAAAATCATGTAGCTTCCTACACCTTCTGTGGTCAACCGATGCTCTAGAGGCAATGATCTGTTGCTCACATAGCCAACTATTACCATGAGTTTCAACTAAGACCTATACAACAAGGTGACGCCACAACCACCATCTACAACATTCACGACAAACTACTGACTCCATAGCAATCGACTGCAACCCTTGAAGCCTATTATGACTGAGAACTACATTTAGTAATACTAAACTAAGGCTAATATCGATGAACCACTATTATATACTTACAATGATCATCTTTATAACTAAATCTTTCCTAATTTAGGTGTAGAGGAGACCATGCACTCAAAATTACATCGTAAGTCATTTTTGGTGGGCTAGGACCTGTTGTTTTTTCTCATTTCCCATGTTTTCCACATAAAACATCTAAATGTCTCCTCCTACTTACGTCTCTCTTTAAGTACCCGAGTTTGTGTTGGGGATTCGTTCAATGCTAAAACGCTAAATTTATTGCTCTACCATCGCGGACCTTCTGACGAACATCAATAATAATATTTATAGTAATTTTAAATTTTTTTGGAGGGGATGAAGATTTTAATTTTTTATTTCGACATCTTGCTCCTTATATTCCGATTCAGTCGCTACTTATAATTTGTTCTAAGATCATACCCGTGAACTAAATGTAACATTTATTTTGATGATGAAATATGCAAGGGAATATGAGCTCAGCATTATTTTATTAGGCTTATTTGTTGTAGGTGACATATCTTTTTTTTTTTGTGTGTGGGTAAACATTTAAGAGAATTTACATGCATGCCACACAATTTTTATTTATTTATATATCTTACACATAAATTTTCATAGTTATAGCCCAATGTTCACCTCTTCAACATTACATTAAAAATAGCATTATTATTATATCATAAATATAAATGTAAAAGTCAGTATTAAATATGTAAATATATAAAACATGCGATTTGTATGTAAATTTTCCAAACATTTATTACTCTTGCCGTATTTTTGAATGATACAAAACGATGCTACTGGTTGCAATATGATAGGTCGCATAAATCTTATGTATTTACTACATTTAATACATATATTTACTTACACAACCTACCAGTGTTAAAATCAATCAAATTATATGAAGAAAGTATATTTATTTAATAAATTATGTGATTAAAATTTAGGTGTGAGCTAAATATACAAAAAAAAAATGTGACATTTAGTTATTAACATAAAGCATTTAAAATCTGCCCTTTAATTTCATGGAAAACCATACAATATTTTAAAGGGGCAATTACATACATGGCACCCATTTCCTATGTATTTGCATATCTAACATCTAATTTTAAGTGTTTATATTTATACCAATCAACCATTTCAAATTACCTCAATAATATCATCATTTTATCTCTTAAAAAGTGAAATATATTCGAACGGATTGAGTTTAGCTCAAAATCGGCTCGTGACTCATATTTGATTTCAAGCCAGCTCGCATCGAAAGTGGACTGGGCTTCAAACAACTCGTAATTAAAAAGAGTTGCATAAAATTGAGTTATTTGGATCAATTCCAGCTCAATCCAACGCGAAATCAAAAATGACCTGGCTCAAATTGAGTTATGTGGATTCGTTTCAGCTCATAATATGCTCGCAACTCATTATATTCAATTTTATTTAACATTATATATATATATATATAATTTTTANACCGCTCTCATGTGTCTAACTATTCGAGGACCGTCCTCGTTGCCAGTAAACTGGCCAGAGGGGGATTCAAACCCGTGACCTGAGGGGACTAACGACCTTCAAAGAGGCTGCTCTACCAATAGGCCACGATTGGCGACACACACACACACACGGAAAAAATATATATGTATTTATTTATGTATTTGAAATGATGAATAATACTTAAATGCTGCTAACTCTAGTACTTGAGCCATTAGGTTTTGATAGCATGGTTGACTTGGTTGCTCCGTGTATTGCATCAACTTGTTGCTGCAAAATACCTTTACATTGTAATATCAAGCTTCATGCTTCATTTTACACGGATCACCCGTTTCTGGAACCACAAACATGGTATCCTCATGGTGCCAAGTCATTGATGGCTTTGGGGTCAACTTTTTTGGGGAAACCCTCAAGCCTCCTATACGGAAAACTTCAAGCCTCCTATACCTTGATAGCTTTATGTCATGGGAACATTTGATTTTTTGCTTATTCTCTCATAAGTTCCTAGGAGCATTCTTTTGTTATATTTGTTTTAATCTTCATTTTTTGTGTCAAAATGTTTATAAACAACAAAATGCTTCCTGGAAATTTCTGAAAATTATCATGCAATGTTTTTCTATTTGATCTTTTAGTCTTCTATTTCACCTATGATATTTCAGCACATATGCTTGTGTTTAATTGCTTTGTGATGTTAAATTCTGTGAACATTACAATTATCATCATTCAAGTTTATAATTTAAGGATGCCTGGAAAATTATGCCGATATGGTTTTAGAATTCTGTATTCCACCATCTCTTTGAATGGCAAGCCGTTCGTGCTTGTATTGTTGGGAGAGATGCGGAAACCGATTCGAGAGATTCGAAGTAAAACTCAGAACAAAAGCACACAAAACAAAAATCATAAAAAATATAAAGAACACCAAGATTTAATGTGGGAAAACTCAAGGGAAGAAACCGCCAAGCCACACCATGCCATTCCAAGTAATTCAATATGAAGAAAATGAGGAGAATAGTACAAAGTACATTACATTCAAGTCACTCCATACTTTAGAATGCAAGAATGCTCATTCTCTCACCCTTACTCTAGAGAAATCAAAATCCTATTCTCAACACGCACATCTCCGATCGACAGAATGGAAACTTAAATTAGAGAGCTACACAAATACTATTACTTGCGTTGGGGTGACGCGATAAAACCTAGCGGCGATCCAAAGAGTGCTGGGGTGCTGACCTATGTGCCATACAATGTAGTTCTCTCGGGTTTCTGAACCTGGACTGGGCGTTGGAGTGTTGAGTGTTCATGTTACTGGACCTGGAGTGAGGGTTGCAATGCTCCCTTCGGAGCGCTAGGGCATTCTTATTCAAAGCGCTAGGACGTTGCATCTTGGCGCTGCGACGCCTGTACAGGAAATAAAATTGTTTAGGGGCAGCACTTCCAAACCCAAAATAGGGGGCACCCTCCGTACCCCCTGACAAACTCATCGTCAACCATGAACATCAAAATTGAGGGTCTGAGTGAGGAAATGATCAACACAATCAGGTTCCACGTAATAACAATCTCTCACTTGGGAGAATGATTGAAATCAATTCCGCTCCAAATCTGCAACATTTTCATGGTAATGAACTGTAGTGTGGTTCATCCTTATCTCAACTTCTGAACTCCAACTGATGCTGAGCAAAACTTTAATTTTTCATATATCATAGCCTTAATCAACAAATCTTTATAAATTGATGAGTTGTATCCTTTACAAAGATAATTGACCATCTTCTTCATACCATTTTAGAAGTACAACAACAACAACAAAACTTTAATCCCACTACTTGGGGTCAGCTGCATGAATCCTTTTTCTCCTTTGCGTCCTATTTAGTGTCATATTTTCATTTAGTTCTAATAAATTAAGATCATTTTTTATACAATAAGCCCAAGTCTTCCTAGGTCTACCTCTACCTTAACACAAGTCGGATCTAAAACATCTACTCTCTTAATCGAATCATCAGATGGTCAGTTATGTGTATTTGTTGTTATTAATTTTTTTAATCTTTTTACTTTTTATGAAGGCAGTTATTTTTATTGTTCCCCATGTTGCATGTAGAGGAAGATGAGGATAGTTGTATGTTTACTGAGTTGAAAGGATGTCAAGGTCAATTACGTATATAACACTCAAAAACTTACTATTTATAAATGTAGCACCTTCTTTCGTCCATTTTTAATAATAGCCCAGTTTCCTAGCACTTATTTTTTATTTTTATCAAATTCATCATAGCACCCCAAATGCGCTGTTTTGGTGGAGAGAATATTACGTCCGTCGCCTGGACGCCGAGCTGCGTTCCACTGTATCACGGTGGTCGCCTGGACGCTGAGCTGCGTTCTGCTGTATCACCGACAGTTTGGTGGTTCAAAAAAAATTGACGGGGGTGCTAGTTTTATGGATAATAAAATTTTTGTTGTTGATGAAGTTATCCCTTAAATTTATTTATGGTTTTATTAAGTTTGGGTTGGTTTTAGAGTCTGATCTTATTTTTTAAATTTTGGTTATTTTTGCATTTAGCAGTGTTGTAATTAGACTAAATAAGTCTTGCTAATGAATTTGTGGTGATATTAAAGATAATTTATCTTGTAATACGTCTATATGAGTTGGGCTTTACAAAAAAAAAAAAATCATCATATACATTTAGTTTATATATTTTATTGTATCAATTTTATGATTATCTTAAAAACAATAGATAACGTTAATTTAAGACAAGGATATGAAATAAATAAATAATCACGTTGAAAAAGATTATTATGTATTTTAGTAGGCTTTTAATGAGATATTTATTTAACAAGTATCAAGTTTAAAAAAACAAAATGAAAATTGAAATAGCAAAAAGTACAAAAAATTTGTAAGATAATATTCAAATTCACTAATTTGAATATTGAATTTTTAAAATTAAACCAAATAAATAAATTTATGATTTTTCATTGAATTATATTTAAAAGATAACTCCCGCCTAAGGGTGTAAACGAGTTGAGCTTGAGCGAGCATAAGCTCGACATGTATTCGGTTTATTAAAAAATATTAATGTTCGTGTTTAACAAGTTTATATGTCGAATGCAAAAGAATATTTTTGTTCGGCTCATTTGCTTGGTGAACACGAGTTTTGTTTGCAACCAAGGAGCCGTTTTGTCATCCCTAGTCATTAGGGGTGTAAACGAGCCGAACACGAGCGAGCATTTATATTTCGAGCTAAAAAAGTGTATTTGTGTTCGGCTCGTTTGCTTAGCGAGCCAAGCACGAGGTGTTCACAAACAAAGAATCGTTTTGACAACCCTAATTACGTGGCCATAAGTTGTTAAAGATTGGCACAAGATTTAAAACATCATTTGAATCTAATTTAATATTTTTTATTTTATTTTCTCAATTAATACTTTTAATTGATTATAAATCTTTGTAACATTGTAGTCAATTAATTTTTTTTAAAAAATACTATTCATTAAAGATATATATATATATATATATATANTTCTAGGTCTGTCTTTGCCTTTCTTAACATAACTCAAATCTAAAACATCCACTTTCCTAATCAGATCATCAGATGATCGACGTTTAATGTGATGAAGCCATCTAAGATGACTCTCTCTAGTTTTGTCTATCACTGGAGCTACACCAACCCTATCACAAGTGTATTCATTTCACATTTTGTCTCTAAGTGTAAAGCCATTCATCCACCTAATCATTCTCATCTCGGCGACACTTAACTTAGTATTGTGCTTCTCTTTTAAAGGCCAACATTCAGCTCCATAGAGCATTGCAGGTCTCCCCCCTCTTATAAAATTTTCCTTTCATTCTAAGCAGTACTTTTCTATCACACAAAAGTCATGACATGAATCCTTTTAATCATTATACCATTTTATGAGTGAAAGAATAAAATGTTTTAGTTGAATGCGCTTCGTCTTGACATGAAATATGACATTCTTTGCTAGATGAATGACACTCATACAGTCACCATGAAGTTTTTCATTCTCTTGCTCATTGTCTATTTCTCCCATAAAGCTCTAAAGCTAAATTATTTCCTTGCTAGCCTCTGTGATAGTAATAAACTTAGTTTTTGTAGTCGATAATGCAACAATCTTCCGCAATCTTGAAACTCAACTCACTGTTGTGCTCCCCAAAGTGAAAATAAATTTATTATACTTTATCTATCATCAACATCTTCTACCAGATCTGACTCAGCATATCCTTGTAGATTGATTCTTGCACTTCTAAAGCAAAGTGATTCTTTGACAGTTCCTCTCAAGTATCTGAGAATGCATTTCATCGCCTCCCAATGATGTTTCCCTGAATTACTCATTTATCTACTGACTACTTCCGCTTTATATGCAATATGCGATCTTGTACATATCATCACATACATTAGACTTCCAATTTCTGAAGCACATGGAGTTTTTCTCATATGTGTTTGCTTAGCTTCAGACTTATGCGATTGTTCCTTGGATAGTTTATAGTGACTGCCTAAGAGGTGCTAACAAATTTTGTCTCATGTTGAATCTATTTAGGACCTTCTCAATATATTCTGCCTGAGACAACTTTAATTTACCCGCACTTTTGTCCCTACTAATTTTTATACAAAGGATTTTCTTGATTAGATCTAAATCCTTCATTTCAAACTTCCTTGATAATTACTCCTTTAAAATCCTAATCTACTCTATATCTACAATTAGTAAGTCATCAACATACACAAAAGCACAATATAAAAATTATCAAATGTTTAATGAAACAACAATGATCTACATGACACTTCGTGTACCCACTATCTTACATAAACCTGTTAAATATTTTGTACCACTATCTTGATGCTTGCTTCAAATCATAAATGCTCTTTTCACTCTACAAATCATGACTTCTTTTCTTAAAACTTCATATATCTGTGGTTGCACTATTTACAGTTCTTCAAAGCCACAATGTGAGAAGACTATCTTTACATTCATCCACTCTAGATTTTTATCTTCCTCTGCTACTAAAGCTCAATACAATTTTGATAGTTGTCATTTTCACTACAGGAAAAAATATTTCAATGTAGTTAACTCCTTTCTTTTGTTGAAATCTCTTAACTACAAATCTTTCCTTGTAGTGCTTGCTACTATATGACTTTTTTTTAGTTTATAAGATCACTTGTCGTGCAGTTCTCTTTTGCCATATGACATTTCTGTCAATTCTCATATTTGAGATGATATTAGTGATTACATCTCGTTATCCATGACAAACTCCCATTTCTTTGAGTTTTTAACTTTAGTGGCGTCATTGTAATACTCTGGTTCACCATTATTAGTCGGTAATATATGATACAAAGAAGAAAACTACATTTGTATCAGTTGTATGATTTTGCTGGACCTTTCAGTAGCAAGTTTCTGAGGAACTTCTCGTGCTTCATCCGATTGAGCATTCTTTTCTTCATTTTCCTGATCTCTTCTATCTCAACATATTTGGAAGGGTCTTCAAAATTAATTGATGGATAATCCTGAGTTCTATTTCTGTCATTGTACATCTCCATTTCATTGAAATTAATATCTCAGCTCCTAATGGATTTTTTATTCTGATAGTTCCAAAATTTATAACCAAATTTTTTTGAGGCATACCTAATGAAATTGCACTTAGATTTTGACACAAGCTTACTCTTGGCTTCCAACATGTGATGAAAAATCAAATACTTTTAGATAAGATAGATTTTTCTCTTTGCCACTCCAAGCTTCTTCAGGTAAGCTTTCATTTAGATGTACTGGACCACAATTTATCAAATAAACTCCAGTGTTTCTTCTCGAAACTGCTTTGGCAAGCCTGAATGCAACCTCATATTCCTGACAGGCATGTGTTCAATAGCATCATTTCTTTGTGGTGTCTTTGGAACTGTGAACTCATGCCTGATCTTTTGAAGTATAATATCTCCCGATCCTTTGATTATGATACTTGCGACTATTATTTGAGTCGAGATAGTTGAATTTCAAACTTGTCTCATTCTCAACAATAACTTTTCACTTCTTAAATACATCAAACACATTGGATTTATGTTTCAAGAAGTACACCCATACCCTTTTTGGTGTGATCATCAATAAAGTGACAAATATTAAGAACTTTTTATTGACTGGATTGTATTAGGATCCCATACATCAGTATGCAGTAACTCCAATTTTTTATGCTTTCATTTTGGTTCACTTTTAGAGAGAATAACCCTTTTTTGCAGTAAACTATCTTCACAAAAATTTAAATTTATAGACTTTAAACCCTAAAGTTTATTTTTAGAAATGAGGTATTTCATACCTTTGTCACTCATATGACTAAGTCTGTTGTGTGATAGATGTACTTCAACTTTGTTTCAACTACAATTGATTTAGACATCTCATTGATCAGATGAAGGGTACATTTAATATTGCCTTGAGCTATCACCATTGCATCTTTTGTCACCTTCCATGGATCACTTGTAAAAATGATCACATACCCTGAATTTGCATGCTGACTACAAAAATCAATTTTCTCTTTAAATATGGAACATGTCTAACTTTATTCAGTTTCTAGATTGATCCATGTGATAACTTGAAATCAATATCACCATTTCCAGCAATACTGCAAACCTTATTATCTCTCAAATATACATTTCGTAGATCACATTGAGTGTAGTTTTTTGACACTTATTTGTTGGGATAAGTATGAAAAGAGACACATAAAGCTATTATCTACGGTATAATATTATATAGGGATAAACTAAGGGAGTCATCTAGGATTTCATTTGTGGAGACATTTGTAGAAAGTCTTTTATCTAGAGCTCCACAACCAACCTTCCTTGGAGCTTTGCAGTCATTTTTAAAGTGATCTTTCCTCCCATAGTTCCTGCATTCATCTTTATTTTTTTCTCTTACTAACCTGGACTTTCCTCTCCTAAACTTGAATTAGTCTTTGTATTTATATCCAAATTCCTTCCTGTTGTTTCGACCTTCAAAGTAGAATTTGGAGTTTCATTGTTCACCTTCTTGCGAACTTTTTTATTGAACACTAACTTATAATATTATCAAAGCTTAATTTTATTTTATCTGAAGAGTTACTCATTGTAGTAACTAGCCCATGCCACTTATTTGGTAATTATGATAAGAGTAACAAAGCTCTTACCTCATCATCAAACTTGATGCCAATAAGACACAAATGGTTTGTTACAATGTTTAAATTATTTAAGTGTTCGAGTATTGAGCTAACATCGACCATCTTTAAATTGAATAATCTTTTCTTTAGAAAAATTTTATTTGTCACAACCTGTAGGCTCCTCATACATTCTAACCAGTGCAGTCATGAGATCAACAATATTTTTTTTCATTCACAATGTTGAAAGCAGTAGATGCTGAAAGTGAAAGTAGGATCAAACTTAGTGTTCAATAAAAAAATTCTGATTCGTTCAAAGTCATCGATTTCGGCTTCTTAATGATTCCTTCTAGTGACAATTACATTTTCTTTTGATAACAAACTTCAATTTGTATATTCCAAAAGACAAAGTTCGAACTATTGAACTTTTTAGCCATGTAACTCGCTTCGTCGGCTATTGCTTGTCGGTCAACTTTTTGAAGATTTGAAAAATATGAAAATAATTTTGAAATTTAATTTAATATAATAGATATATAGTTTGAGTTTTGAAAGTAGTATGTTTTAATTTTCTTGAAAAATGAGACCAAATAGATCACATTAGTCTAATAGTTTGCATAATCGTGTCCGATACCGTGAATACAACACCCTCCCGAAAGATAAGTGTATACCTTGGTGATAGACCAAATCTTGCAAACTAAGAGAATTTGACATCCGTTTGATCTACAAATCTTTTATGTGTGACCGACAAGTTCCCCTATTTAATATTTAAATAAGGTTTATTTTACGTTTGTTTCAAGTTCCTTATAGAGACAAGCCCTTATAATTAATTACATCCCAAATGACTTGGGTCACTTGAGAAAACTCTCGATAATGATCAGATGTACTAGTCTTCAATATTTCAAGGTTTAAGTTTTCACGATAGGACGTGGAAAAACAAGTATGAGTGACTCAAATAGAAACAATTATTTTCAGGAGTCCAAAGGAAAGAAAAGGTAGGGAGAGTCGCAGATCCTGAGGAGAAACCTCAGTGACTTCCCAAACTATCATATTGTGTGACTGAGTTTTGGAGACGATATTATTTAGGTGTTTAATCCTGCCAATTTTATTATTTGGGACATACATTTGCATAATATTTGATTATGCAAATAACCCACAGAGATAGGAGGGTTTACGTCGTACCATACAACAACCTCAAAACCTAAGACGCGTTAGTACTTACGCTGCACAACATGGTTGTGCAGGAGCTCAAAGAGGGTGCGAGGACTATGAGTGTCCTTTCTAGCTAAAGGAAGAGGCGAGTAGAGCTTCGATGAAGAGGAGAGCGTTGCATTTGGGCGCTGTGGAACCCTGTACAGGAAATAATATTATGCAGGGGTAGCGCTCTCGAATCCGAAATAGGGAGGACTGCCATTGTACCCCTCGGCAAGCTTACCATCAAGCATCTCGCGACAAACTTACTGCCAAGCATGAACAGCGATTATTAAGGTTCTGAGTGAACAAATGATCAACTCAATTACACTCCACATAATAGCACTTATAATTTTACAATATTTATTCGTGTAAGATGATAATCAAGAAATTAGGCTACCTGCAGTTTTCAGCCTGAGGAAGAAATGAAACGATCTTTTAGCTTAATGGTCACCATATCATATTATTATGTAAGAAATGAGGCCAATTACTGTTTTCAGCCTTGTGAAGAAAGGAAATATAATAGTTTATTCAAATGTTTAATTTATAATGTAAAATATTACAGGTACTCTATTTGGCGAATGAAATTTGTAAATTTGTGTTTCTACTAAGGACAATTTCCTAGATTTCATAATGTTTCAATTTGGCTGCCCCTCATTATCTGGAAATTTGAGCAATTTCGTTTTTTTTTCAAAAATTGGAAACACGGCTATTTTAGATATATCAAGGATAGGTTATATGTACTAGTACTTGATTGATTTGAATACGTTATTTTTACTCCCAAAATTCATTTTAAAAACTATTTTGTCTTTTATTTTTTTCTAATTCATGTCATGCTTCAAAAACATCTGAAGTTTCTGCATCATGATGAGGCTGATGTTTTTAATTTTATTCTTATTTGGATAGGCTCCTGGAGCCTATGGTCTTATGCAGTACTCTTTAGCGTCAATGCAAAATCAAGCTGCATTCAGTAATATGATTTCACCCGTTAGTCAAGGAAATGCAATACGTGGGACCAACCATGATCTCTCCCCAAGCACGGTACCTAGAAATTTTACATCAATGCAGTCTACTGGTTATGTAGGCGCTGGTTTTCCAGGCCTTCAGTATCCTCTTGCATACCAAAGTGGTATATTGAGCCACAGACATTCAAATAACTCTCATAATTCAAATCCACCTGTGAATGAGAATAACGTTGCTGCATCTTCTTCAAGCCACAGTACTGGTTCTGGGGGACAGATTGAAGGTTAACATAAGCTGCTAAATTACTGTTTCTAGAGCTTCCCGCATCTTTCATTTTTCTTTAACCTACTGATTGTTTTTTGTTTTTTTTTTCTCCTATCTGCAGGACCTCCTGGAGCTAATCTGTTTATTTATCATATTCCCCAAGAATATAGTGATCAAGAGCTTTCAAATGCTTTTCAGAGATTTGGCAGGGTTTTGAGTGCTAAGGTTTTTGTTGACAAAGCAACTGGTGCCAGTAAATGCTTTGGTAAGCAAATTGTGCTTTATTAACTTTTTTATCCGGAAGCACTTTCCTAAATTTCTCTTCCATCGTATCTTTGTGGCAGGTTTTGTAAGTTATGATTCACCAGAAGCTGCACAAGCTGCTATTGATGTCATGAATGGTTTCCAATTGGGTGGTAAGAAGTTGAAGGTACAGCTCAAGAGACATAACAAACTGACTAAGCCTTATTGAAAATTAATCTCAAGGAAAGCGCTTTCGTTCGTAGAACAGTATCTATGATGGGCGACAAAAATTGATGATTTTATAATTGTTTCCTCCCATCCGGCTGGATCTCAAGGTCATTCATTGGACAGTAAATATGGTGGAAGAAAATGGATGGGTTGGTTGTATATGATTATTCCATGTCCTCGGGTCTCAAACTGGAAACTGGTAGCATCTCAACAGATTCAAATTCTTTGAAATTTCTTCTCATTAATGCATAATCTTTTACACTATCCTGTAATTTATTTATAATTGAAATTTCTTTAGATGTCTGAAATTAAATTCATTTTATTGAGATCAATGGCTATTTGTGCCAAATTCTTTTGAATTTATTTAAACTTAAATCTATTCCAGTCGCTGTCTTAAAAGAAAAAAATCCTCTACTGTGTTATTGGAAAAAATATTACCTCAGGAGTACTGATGCTCAGTACTCCAATGAGGAGGTGCCACATATGCAATGGTTTCACTATAATGCCACGTGACACCTCCTCATTGGAGTACTGATGCATCAATACTCTTGAGGTAATATTTTTTCGTGTTATTGATGTTGTAATGTGCAGATAGTTTTCTATTTTGTTTCTGTCGTTTCTTGCCAAATTATTTTGAAAGGTCAAAAATGTCACGCGAACTTATTTGTAGGGAAGTTCTCGACTTGTTTTCAGAACATTCATCCCATAAACGCGAAGCTAAAAGAAAATTTGAATCCCAAAACATTAAAAATTTTTAGTTCAAAACTCTTGGAAATTAAGATCACGATGAAACGAACTTTGATTTTTGTAGGCTTGAACTTGAAATTATGGTCTCCCAGCGCGTTCATTTGAATTGACGCAAATCGCAGTTTCCTCGCCCAGCTGTATTGTAGTCGAGGTGGTTGATTTTACGTTTCAGCATCTTAGACTGCATAATTCATTTGTGTATGTATCTAAATTTCTTGAAGTTTTTTTTGGCATTCACTGGCTTATTATGTAATAGCTGTTAATGTTAATAATAATAATATTAATAATAATTTGAATTGATGATTATGATTCAATGAATTTTAAATTTATAAGAGGGTGGTGAGACCTTCAATGCTCTATGGCACTGAATGTTGGCCTTTAAAAGAGAAGCATGATAATAAGTTAAGTGTTGTCGAGATGAGAATGATTAGGTGGATGAGTGGCTTTACACTTAAGAGGCAGAATGCGAAATGAATATATTCGTGATAGGATTGATGTAGCTCCTGTGCCGAACAAAATTAGAGAAAGTCGTCTTAGATGGTTTGGTCACATTAAACGTCGACCATCTGATGATTACGGATAAAATTAGAGAAAGTCGTCTTAGATGGTTTGGTCACATTAAACGTCGACCATCTGATGATCCCAATTAAAAGAGTAGATGTCTTAGATTCGACTTGTGTTAAGAAAGGCAGAGGTAGACTTAGGAAGACTTGGGCTTGTTGTATTAAAAATGATCTTAATTTACTAGAACTAAATGAGAATATGACACTAAATAGAACGCAATGGAGAAAAAAGATTCATGTAGCCGACCCCACGTAGTGGGATTAAGGCTTTGTTGTTGTTGTATCTAACTTTGTTGTTGAGCTTAAGAGGGTACTAATATGCTCGCAGGTTTTTCACAAAGACATGAAATTAAGCCATCTATGTAGTCTTATTAGGAATATAGATATATTGTTGCTTCTTTGCTTGACATGTTGTCCAAGATAACATATAGACTCACGCATTACTCATCTCAATTTCTTTACTCTTAAAATTAGCACAACCATAACATAATGAGCCATTAATTGTTGTTCGTAAGTGGATATATTCCATGAGGGATATGGAATGTGAGGACCTTGCAAGAGAGTTTTAAATTTTTTTATTTATCATCACTTACACTATCATGAATAGTTTATCATATCATAAGACAAAAATACAATCCGGTAAAAGTTCCGATAATGAATTGGAGATTTCAAATTCTAGGTTCTAAGTAGGAAAAATTATTCCATACATTCCGATCCTGACCGTACATCAGGTGATCTACGGTCAGGATGTATTTCGGTGAGCCCAACCTAAATTTTTTTTTTAAAAAAAAAAATTGAAATATATCCTGACCGTTGATCACCGTGATCTGCGGTCAGGATCGGACACCGCATGTAGAGCTGCATGCGGTGTCCGTATGCAATAATTTCTCTCTAAGTAGACATAAATTTTTTTCTCTGCCCTGAAAGGACAAGATATATAAGTTATTTACATCCTATAATGGGAGACCTCTTAAAAACACTCTCCATTAAAATAGTGTTTGACATTTCTATAGATCACAAAGATTGTTATTTCATGTTATTAATTTAGAATTTTAAAAGGGATGCACTCAAACTTGAACAATTTTTACTGGACGCCATTGGATAAAAACTAGGGAGCACTATATACTGAGAAGATCGGGGTTGCTCCAATCTATCATACAATTTAGCTTTATGTTTTAGATGTTGCGATTAATTTCTATTNCCCACATTTTTTCTGAATTGAAGTAAAAGCCGCGACTCTGGTTCCGAGGACGTAGGCATCTTTGCCGAATCTCATTAAATCTCTGTATTTTTTTTTCTGGATTACGTCAATTCTTGCTTTTCTTTGCCCTAAAATTCTCAACATTAAGCAAAAATTTTCATATATACAAACAACCGATCACAGCCTAGGGATTCCATCAAAACAGTCATGATCCATTAAAATATGCAGCAATATCATTCCAAACAACAAACACCACCAACCATTAATTAAATATGAAGAGCTTGAGATGATAAAGACAATACAATGGATAAATATGAAAAGAAGCCACAGCATAGATGAGAAATTAGTTTAATAAGCAATCCTTGGGGTAATTGCATATGCTTGATGCAAGCTTGTAGCTGGTACAAGAGACTTGTCCAAATATGGCATGGCAACGGATGGGTTCACCTGCATGAACAAGTAGTTGCCGGCAAATAGGTCGCTAACATATGGCCTCCCTTCCTTCAACCTTATCATCACCTTCTTCAATGATGTTACCATAGCTGCTCGGACGGCCGCCGCCTTCCCCCTCACGGCTCTTCGTAGCAGCCCGGCCACTCGGACTCTCGNTGCAAGTTGCTAAACTAATTTCTTTTATTAGACTATATAATCAGCATGAGGGCACATAAATGGCTGTTTAAATTTAAAGTTGGGAGAAATTAAAGAAAAAAAAACAGCTACATAATTTTTTTGAAACTAAAAAAGTGAATATTTCATATTTCACGCCAAAAAAATCAAAAGATGTGTTGTTTTACCACAAATAGAATTTAGCTAAACAATGCAATTGTAGATCGAGTTTTTGCAGGAAGGTTAAATTTTGATTTCCGCTTGGAACGACAGCCATTAAATACTGTAAATTTTGATTGTTCAAGTCCGATTTGAAACTTTTGTACCGGAAATTCCTACCACCGACAAGTTGCTTTGAATGCAGGAATTTAATAGATTCGGAATTCAATCATTAAGCAGTTGATTATAAAAATTGATGGACTTCATGCTCCCTAGAATTATGTTTTGCACAAATTAAGTGTTAGATATGGCTCATGTATGAGATAAGGAACGGATACTAGAGTGGAACGGAGCAAGACAGTGGAGCTGAGCTAGCGAACGTAGCGTAACTCGCGAGCAGAGTGAAGGGGAATTATCTGTCCAATCGGAGGAGTTTTCTTTATGTGGGTTGGGGGTGCAGGAGCAATGCTCCCGCGGTACGGTACGGTACAAAGATAATTTTGTAATTACATATTGTATGCCAGTGCTATATATATATATATATATATATATATATATATATATATATATATATATATATATATNAAAATTTGAAAGTGGGTCTTACTGAAATCATGATGGACGGTGGAGATCGAACACCGCATGCATCTCTGTATGCGGTGTCCGCACAAAATAATTTTTCCTCAGGTTGGGGGTTCGAATCCCCTTAGGCACAGTTGACCTTAAGGAGGTGGTACTCAAATTGTTAGACATATTAGGAATGACTGGAGACTCGTATAATAACTTCCGACTATTTCTTTTAGTGTATATATATATATATATATATATATATATATATATATATATATATATATATATATATATATATATNAATTTTTTTCAGCTAGTAATACTGAACAAGCGCAATGCATGGTTTTTTTTTTTTAACTTTAAAAAAAGCAAAGATAATGGCATGATTAAGCACGAGAAGGTGAATTGCTTGATGATAAAGTCAAGCCCAAGAGATAATGCTAAAGTTTTTCCACAGCATCCAGCCCAAGTTTAGTTTTCATATTTATTTTTCTTCATGAGTTAGCACCGCATCTATGAAATTGATCAATCTTCAAAAAAATATTCATTTCTGTCAGCAAGAGACCCAAACTATTAAGTCCTCAGAAGAAGAAAAAAAAAAGCGTGAAAAACTCAAAAAAGTGGCCCAGTAAAATGCATCCAGAGAGATTGTTACAACCTGATTAAAAAACAAAATTTACCAAACCTCATATAGATAGCATTGCTTTAATTTCAAACCCCGGTACAGGCACCAACTTGAAATATCGCCTAAAAGAAGGGATTTCCATAGATTTGTGGGCTATGAAAATTCCAACGCTCTGGCTCTCATTTTGTTGTTGAGAGAGCTTTGTAAGTCAAAATTTTATATGACAGATGTAATAATAGATAAGACACTACCCAAAGATTTCGTCCTTATTTTGTGAGGACTTTAACATCTAGGGTGTAACGCCTAAATTTCATAATATCACATAAAGTTCAGCACAATTGAAAAGTACCCCAAAATTTACATCTCTTGGAATTTGATCGAAAAAATTTTATTAGATTCTACGTATGAAACCAATCAAATCCATATAAAACACTGTATGTAAATTATGAATGATTTGGGAAATATAAAGTTAGAAGTTTAATAATTCTTAACCTATATAAATCTTAATTATATTAATTAATCCCTTCCTTAATCCTCTGCATTGTAGCACACCGACCTTATGCCACTTTTATTTCATTCATGCGGTCAAAGAGGGCTCGAAAGTTTCATATTTGTATTTTCCTCTCTTTATTTCTTCTTCTCTCTTCCTTGACCTTCCCCTCCCTGTTAGTTCGCCCCACGTATCAAGTTGCGACCCTTGCTACAGGGCAAGGGGCGAGCAGACTGCGAACCGAGCGGCTACCAGAGTATGGCAGCTGCGATTTAGGGCTCCGACACAGTTTCTGTAAGTATGAATTCCTCTCTCTCCATTCTAAGTATTCATTTCCTTCATCTCACTTCCGTTTTGACGTTTGCCTCATTTTTCATGCTTTTTTCGTTTTCGATAACCGTCGAAGGCGCCAAACTAGTGTCGGAAGCGTCGGAAGCATATTGAAAGCTTTCATTTGAGTTTTAGCATGAAATTAGCGAGGTGAAAGTGAAAACTAAGACATTAGAAGGACTTAGAAGACTTGTTGATTTTGGAAGGACGATTTATGCCGAAAAGCCCATTTGAGGTATGTTTCGTGCGAATAAGTTATGTTTTGAGTTAAACCATGTTAAGAACCCGAATTTTATGAATTTTGATGATATTTGTGTTCTGCATGTTGTGCATACGAGGCGGCAAGCTCGAAATAAATGTATAGAAACTCGTCATCGGGCTGCAGCTCAAATCAGGTGAAATAATTTTATGATAATTTAAGAAAAATAATCTTCTATAGATTTGTATATGATTTCTAGTTTGCATAAAAACATTTAGACTTCATGCATATTGTAGATGTAATCTGCTTAAAATATGTATGAATACAAGTGGTCGTCTTTTACTATACATATAATATTATGCTATATAATGATATATTACAGGTATTCATTTATGATTCATACATGTTATGATATACTATGATATATTGCAGGTATTCATTTATGATTTATACATGTATATGAAATATTCATGAATAGATGCTACAGGTATTATGAATATCTATGATATCTACATTCCCCAAGTTATATACGAGGCAGCGAGCTCGAGACGAGCGTATAAAAACTCCTCGTAAGGCTGAACCATCATATCAAATAAAATAATATAGTACTAATTTAAGAAAAATAATCTTCTATAAATTTGCATATAATTTTTAGTTCGACATAGAAATATTTAAACTTCATGCATATTGTAGATGATTACCAGCTTAATATGTATGAATGTAAGTGAATGTCTTTTACTATTCATATGATGTTAAGCTATATTATGATACATTGCAGGTATTCATTTATGATTCATACATGCATATGCAATATTCATGAATGTATGCTACCGGCATTATGCTATAATAAATGCATGAGTAATGTATGGGTAGACTATTACATGTAGGGATTTATTCCCGACTCCTGCTACTTATACGGGGATAAAACTCTGAAAACAGTTGGGATTAGACGGTATTTGTATACCCCGATTCTATTGTTGCTTTTTCTCCAGCTTTGCTCTTGGGTTTTGATTTATGAACAGTGGTGGAGAAGGAGACAGGAAGAGGAACAGTGAGAGGAGGGAAGTGTTGATTGCAAGTGAGGATGGCTTCTGCTTGAAGGGAGATAAGGGACTTCACCTCTGGTATGTGCGGTGGTTTAAGTGAGCGAAAAAATCCTCAAGTGTGGCAAACTTTGTGCTTGTTTGTGACAAGGAAAAAAGGGATTCCAACCCCACACCCCGCCCCACCCCACCCCAACCCACTCCACCTGGACCCGCTCACAAAGAGTAAAGAAGGCAATGCCAATGTCTTAGAGACTGAAGTTTGGAGTAGACATTTTACAATACTAGATTGGATGATGTGCATATAAAAAGCCAGGTTTGCTTAAGCTCGAAGAAAATCTTACGACAGTATAATATACCCCAAAAAGCCATTCTAATTTTGATGTATGTTCATTATAATGAAATCAGCATTACAATGATTCAAATACATAATCCCACTTCAAAACAATGTGGGAAGAAAAATAACAGGATAACCTATTATAACTACACTGGAATAGAACCAAAGAGCAATAGAAGTATCATAAACATTATATAAGAGAAGCTACTTCTAGCTTTTGTAGCTTAGGAAACAGAAGGAGAAAGTTAAGTCTCATGAGTGTAAGGCTTAAAAATGATAATATAATCACAGTTTCTTAAAATATTCACCCGGTTCTACCGCACGTCAACTTTTTTACAAAAATGGGTTGAATATTATACAAGTCACTACCAAGAGATTTTGCCCTGTGAAACTTATTATCTAGTTCAAGACTTCTCATCAAGTGCAAATACATGCATATAAATATCTCTCGAGATCATGAAGGGGGAGCTTTTAATAAGGCTAGTCTATAAGCTCTACAATACTTAAATATAGTAATGCACTTTGGATCTACAAAACAAAGAATATAACTCTATTTGCCCAAAGTGAATGATGAGTGAATGATGAAAAATCATATCAAGATATCATAATTTTGTCATCTTGAGAAGTCATTGATCATAGTTTACTTAGTTAATGGAAATAATAGAACAAATTAAATCAGATGATCCTCATCAACAATCATGAATTATGCATCATCTCTAGGGATATCATATACTTAGAATTAAAGCAATGGACATTAAAATATCATGCCCAGTACGCAATGAACTTGTGCTCATATAGGGCAAATGAACTTATGCTCATATAAGTCAATGAACTAGTATAAAGGTTGTTATGACTTGGCCCCATGAATTGGAATTTTCAAGGCGAGAACAATGGACAGACAATGAAATTAAAATATGCTTAATAAATATAAATTAAAAAATAAAAAAAGGCACTAATGATTAAAAATTAAATTGCACAAAAATAAATGTAACTTTCTAGCTGTTGATCTATCTTTTTGTACACATTCTCTCCTCTATTACTCGCCTTCTATCCAAAAGCTTAAATTTGAAAATGTTAAATCAACTTAATAAGTTATCTACAATGATCCAGTGGAGTAATTACAGTTTTAAACTACAATAACTCAATTAAGAAAGGCAATATGAATGTTATTTTTTCCTATGATACTATAAAAAATCATACAATAACATTAATGACATTTACACATGGAAAGAAACTAAGATTTCTACACGTATTAACATTTTTCTTTACTTTACAAAGTTTAATCTTTTAGCTTTTATTACACTTCATACTCTTAAACTTATACATCCATGCCAAGAGCATCTTCTAAACATAACACAATCCAAACCGACAGATACAAATCGAAGCCCATTTTTCCACGTATATTAGGGAAAATAAAATATTTTTTTTTTCACTAACACAAAATAACACAACTCAAATACATAAAAATAAACACCTATAATTCAAGAGGTAGGCAATCTCTCCCAACACTTACAATTCAAAAGATAGGCAATCTCTCCCAAACCCTAAACCTAAGACTCAAGGCCACAATCTCATACATACCTTAACCCTAACATATTAAACTCTATTTATACCAAACAAAAATAAATAACCAAAGACTAAGTTGCCCTTAGGCGTTAAGAGTAATAGTACTCTCCTTAAAAAAAAAAAAATATTGTCCTTAAGGTGTAAAACAATTGTTAGATCAAGTCATTTGGCTCCCATGAACCGTCCTCATCGTCAACCCTTTTTATTTAAACACCAATTCGTAGTGGCTCTCATGAGTTCAAAATGGACTCTTGTGCACATCCTTCAACCACATTCGACTATGTTGGTTCCCTGACTTTAATTCAATCTTAGAGAATACTATAGACCCAAACAGCTCCACCAATAGCTCATCGATGGTCGTAATCTCTGCTAACTTCGTATCAAGTGTCTCTTCCATGCTATGCAACTTGATCCAAAATCCGAACATTGCTTCTCAAATTGCCCTCAACATGGTCTTAGATCTTTACCAAGGCCTTGCACAAACCGGAGTCACCATGAAGCACCTCCATCTTGTCTCTATCTTGAATGTTATGTAGTGTTAAAATCAGTCCCTTATATTTTCCCATTCACTTCTCCACCAATTTTATTCCCATACCTACTCCTAAATTATCTTTTGATTGGAAGGCTGCAACAACAGAAAGCAATGGCGCAGTTGGATGTCGCCCTTCGTCGGGGTTTCACCCACCATAGTTCCCTGTTTCATGTTGAAATCCTTCGAATCAATCTTTTCCAGCCCTGAATCACACCTCATCCCATTTTGCATGTTTTCATTCGTTCCAAAACTCCCGGTGTCATGCAATTCTCTCCAGATGTTATCACTTGAATTCGCTCTCGACTCCTTCGTTGAATGCCAGATGTTTTCATTTGTTCAATTCATTTGAATGTTGTGTTATTCCTTCAAGGTGTTTCTGCTCAAGTTTGCTCCCAATTCTTTCACTCAATCATGCGACTCCTGATCCATTTAGAACAGTGTCGTTGAAGTGATGTCACATGAATCCTTCTGATTGTTTCAACTTATGTTCGCTCCCAATTCTTTCGCACGATCACACAGAACCAACTCCACCTAAAATAGCTATGCTGCTCTGATGCCACACAATTTCTTTAGAATGTTGTTACTCGCGTTAGCTCCTTGTGCTATTTTTCAATTTCACGAGCGGTGGAGATGGGTTTGTTTGAAACTCTATGATTTTCCTCGTCATTTTTTCTAGGGTTGTAAACCTACCCTTTATAATCCTTCATTGTCTTATTAATATTATAATGCTTCATTGTCACTCTAACATTATCAGAAATACATTTTAAAATAAGATATTATTATAATTTAGAAACATAATTATTCACCACGTCTTCCATTTTTTTTTACTCTTCAAGTTATAATTCCTTCCACTGAACACCTATAAAATAAGAAATGTCCATACTAACAATCTATTATCACATTACAAATCATGCTAGTAAATCAATAATCATGAATCACTATTATTATTATTATTATTATCTTATTAAATCTTTTTTATTAATATTATAATCCTTCAAATGTAAGTTTAATCATTAAAATTAATACTAATATTAAATAACCTTAATTTAACAAATTACTTCTAGAAATAAAATCCTAATCTTTTTTTACTGTCGTCAACTCTTCTCGTTTTCTAATCTATATATTATTCCAACTTTTTGTCAATAACTTGTAAAATGATAATTAGTATGATTCAATTAAATATTCTAAATTCCAAAAAAAAGATTTAAACCTTAACCGAACCTCACTTAACCTCTTCATCTTTTACACAGTTGCCAATTTATATCTCTCTCTCTTTTAATTTGATTGCTTCTAAAGTCTAATCATTGTTATTAATTCATAAAATTTTAATATTAACTTAAGAACACTTTTAATTAAAATAATTTATTAATTAAAAACATAAAACACATATACCCTCACCTCCTCAAAGGATTAACTAGGCTCTTCCCGTTTATTGCATGCAAGACGCTTGGTCCATCCTCTCTCTGGCCTCAGCACACTCAATTTAACCTTCACTGCACTGTTCAACTAGGTTCGCACTATCCCGCACCAAGCTGATCCTTCTTCCTTCGTGCATAGAGCTGCTCAACTACAACCTCACACCAAGCTACCAGGCTTGTTGTATCGCATGAGAGGACCACCCTTCTCTGTTACATGAGTCACTCACCAAGCTCCTTACACGCATGCGACTCCACCTTCCCTTTTCTTCACACAAGCACCATTGACTCTCGAGCACAATTCTTCATTGTTCGTTGCTCGCACTGCTCAATTCTAGTTCTTGATCAAGCACTTTCCTTCGAGCAATACCCCGCAAGTTGACCTCTCCTTTCTCTCCTTCGCCTCTCTATTGCATTGTGAGTTTGATTTGAACACCTTCAAAATGTAATGAAAAGGTTACCAGACAAATAAATTGGGCTTCACTTTGACTTTTTAATATATTAAAAAGTAACATATTAATATCCTAATATACTAAAAATAGCAAAATACTCAAAATAAGTAGTAATATTAACATCTAATGATTAAATTATAGAATAAGAAGAGTTATCACGCTCTCTCCTTGACCCTTCTGATCTTAAGTCACAATCATTTTTCTCATAAATAATCAATAATAATAAGAATACTTGTTAGATTTTAAAATAATAGTTATATTAAGGGAGAAATTTTCAATTACATCCTCTAGTTGTAAAGACTAGCTTTGCTCCCACAGCACAACATTATTTGTCTTCTATTAACACCAGCATTTGTCAAGTACGGCCAAGTCATCCTCTATCCTTGAGTTCCTTAGCCAAGTGTAGGTTTAATCCAATTATAGATGCCATTCACATAACTTATTTATACAATCCAACTCTAAGGGTCTGTTTGGGGCAGCTGTTGATTATTTATAATCTGTTGATAAACAAATTATTCTGATAATCTGCAGATAAACTGGCTTGTTGTTTGAGGCAGCTTATTCAGAACAGCTTACTGGGAGCTGTTGTTAAATAAATGACCATTCTGCCCCTGTTTGGTTAAGCAGTTTGCAACAGAACTGTTTATGAAAAATAATAGATAAAACAGATGTCTCAAAATATTATAGTTCAGTTACAAAAATTAAAATATATTGCTCACCACTTCATGAGTATCAAAACAAATAAAATAAGAAGAAATACAATTACAATTACAAGTAAAAATATTAAAACGTTCAATTTAAAACTCTGACGTCGTTTGTGCTTAGTGGCACTGTCCTCTTGGGAAATTATCGTAACACGATCACTGTCGGCATGAGAGTATGTTGAAATGTCGGTTCAACGGAAGATCCTGCTCCTCTGTATATATGCATGAAAATCCTCCATAAAAAAACATGAAAAATCAATTTCTCCATGAAATATCTGCTATGTAATCAAGCTACCCCTTGAATATTTTTTTTAGGTTTCCTCCATAAAAAAAATGAAAAAACATTTTCTCTGTGAAGCTTGATTGCATGAAAGGAAAAAAAAATTCGAATCATAGAACTCGGAAAAAATTTTGAATCATTTCTTTACTAGAGACAGAAACACTAAAATTGCAAATCATAGAACTCAGATGAGTATACCTCACGATCCACGAACTACAGAAGAGCGGGATCGAGGAATAAAGGAGACGAGAAAGCTTGATCGCATAGTTAGGGCAACGACAGAGAACGGGATCGAGGGACAGAGGAGACGGGATTGAAGGGCTGAGGGGTAATAAGCTCACCCTAAACGCAGAACATAGGCCTCTCGGAGCGGCGAAAGATCCAGGGAGGAATAGTAAAATACCTTAAATGCGGTAGCCGCCGCCCGAGCGAACGCATAAAACAAACGGGATCACAGCGTTACAAAATTGTCGGACGCAGCATATTAGGGGTCATTTGGCGCAGCTTTTGACTCTCCTTCCACTGTATCTTCTGACTCTCCTTCCACTAATACTGAACCTTCGCATAGGTAGAACTCATTGAATTCTAACAATTTATGAAAAACATGGATTTGTGATCCCTAGAAAAAGATATCATGTTTACGCACTCAATGTCATCTAGACCAAGTCAGCAAAGTCTCAGTGATTGCTCAAATTGAATTAAAAGCAAGTCAATCAGCCAATTAAATGGTATCAATTTGCAACAAAAGGGATTTCATCAAAAGATATGATGGCATATCAAGTGAATTCCATTTTTCAAAGCTATCTAGCACATTCCTTGATATTCAGCAAAACTCTAATTCAACAACAAGATCGTTTGAAGTCATCTGGGATAGTTGTTACTGGCCATTGAGATCACTTGGAGTCAACAAGACTACGCACCATACGAAGGCATCCAAGCAACCAAATCAACTGTCTAGGTCAAAGTGAAGTCACCACCAACTTCACCCCAACTCACCATTGAAAATTTTCATGAGTTATCTATGTATTTTAATAGCTAAAAACAAACTAAACTTATTCATTCCACGACAAGTACATGCTAAGTCTTGCTATTTAATTTTATTTGTGCTACTTAAATGTAGTATTCTTGATTATACATGCTGTTTAATTTTATTTGTATTATCAAATGTAGTATTCTTGACTATACACTGGCCTAAATCTATAACTAAGAAGTTGGAGATTAGGCCTAGGAAATCAAGTCATATACCCTCATTTGCACATTCTGACAACATTAATGAAATTCCAATGCTTCTCTCTTTTTTTGCCTTCCATTATAGCTTAAGCCATATTTGTTACAAATATATCGGTGCACCAGCAGACACATTTGGATCAAACAATTGATCACCAATGAGCTTTCCATCTCTCAAGCCATTCCTTATGAGGATCCCAATCTCAATGGCACCGGTTAAAAAAGTGGGCATTCAAATAAAATTGAGGAAACAATAACAATGAGCGTACAGAGGTGTTAACAAAACCTGGGTTGGGGTTTGTTGGATGGCATACATTGCTCCTCTAATTGAAGTATCAAGCCCCTTTTCAATTGTCTACATTACATAATTGAAGTATCCTGGTGAGGGCATGGATCTAATTTGAATTCAAATCATGAAAGATTGACCAGCACAACACATAAATTGATAGAAGTTTACCAGCCATTCAATTTTTATCAGTACCTGGAAAGATTTTAGCCACAAACACAAGCAAGTGCATGACCCGTTACAAATAAACCTCCAAGGCAAAATCCATTTAAAGCAATCCAGCACTTACCCCAAAGACGAGATACAATTCATTAAAAAAAAGGAGGGCAAGGAACATTGATTAGAATGATGGGGAAGAAAGGTTAAGAAGAAAGGATGAAGGAATGATAACAGAGGTCGGAATGGAAGGAGTTAACAGTGAAGAGGGAGGAGGTTGAAGAAATAAAGCTACATAAATGAAGGAAAAGCACAACTGAAAGAGAAAGAGATAAAATATAAACTATGCATAAATCTTGAACAAGCATTTGAGAAACAGAGCCCAAATTGAAGCATTGAATTATAGACATTTAGGAGTGCAAATATCAGCATTTTCATGGAACAAATTTAATTATAACCAAATTGAACTATAACGACAATACGAGACGAACCTTCTCTCTCTGTTCAGGTGATAAATGCACATTTCGGGAACTCATGGCGAGGCCATCAGCCTCTCGTACAATATCCGAACCAATAACTTCAATTGCAAAATCAAGATCGCGAACCTGTAAATAATCAACTTCGAGTTAACATTATTTTCGTTTATAAATTTATGAACATGAAAATTTTGCAACCCAGTAGGTGTCAACCATATGCCATGCAAAATAATACCTTCAATTTTTCTTGATAAAACTATAAGCTACCAAATAATACTAGGTGAGTTTGGATGAAATAGATTTGCATAGGTCAAAGTCAACACACCTTTCTTCAAATTTGGCACGCCAAGAATGCCTAAAGGATATAATATTAAAAAGTAGTTCTCAAAATTGTTGGAATCTTCTAATTTGCATCAAGTTACACTTCATAATTTTTTAACAAATCTAGGCTACAAAAAACTGATTTCACCCTTTTTCACCAAAGCTTCAAGTCAATTACAATTATTTCCTATGTCAAAATAATCAAAATAATCTTTCATCACAAGGAGAAGGACATGCCAGCATTGAAATGTACAATTCAACGACACTATAGTTTGCTCAAGCAAATTGTAAACCAATCTGTACCTTAGCAGTTTACATCTACGAACAAATTGATTAATTCAATGGCGCACAAAAGAAAAGCTTGATGAGGAAAAAAAAACCATCCTATGCAGATGAATCTCAATTGATGGATAAAAAGATGATTTTTTTAGTGTTGGTATTTTAAACAGAAGTCCCGCTCCACAAATTCCAAGTAAGTGGAAGTTTTAAGCAACAAACAGCAGAAATCACAAAGAAAAGGGAGGAAAATCATTAATGAATAACATAGCATCTTCAGTCAATGACAATGACTCATTATCATATCTCGACATATGAAAAATTAAACTGTTGAATCCAATATTGTCCATGGGTAATTCCCAAGGAAGAGAGCATGTGACAATGATATGCCTCAACACCAAAATTAGTGAACAAACCACGACAAAAAAACAATTAATAGGTGAAAGAAACACAAACAAGGGCTGCTCTTACAAAAATCTAAAGAAAACAAGCAAGATACAAGGTTGATCTACTTTCGATAGGTAGATCAGTTCTCCCACACCCTAGACGTCACTAAAAACACTATAAGAAGAAAGAAAACAACAGCCATACAAAATATGTATAAAGAAAACAAACCCTAGTTCCTCCTTTTAATAGAATCCTCCCACGGCCTTTTGAAAACTTTCCTTTTCCCCTTTTCTCCAAACCTCCTTTAATTTCTCCTTCTTAAGTATGTAATTAAGCCTCTCGTGGTCCCCACCTGCTCCCTGGCCTTTTTTGCAGCAACATTTTGCCACCCCTCGACTTCCTCGTGAGAACAGGATCGGCCAGGCGAGCCTTCCTGCGAACAACATCGAATTTGAATGATTTCCCTGAGTGTTGATCAAATTTGATCGTCTTTTGTGAGTGACCTTCAGTTAAATTCCCCGAGCGTCGGTTGGATCTAAAAACTAACTGCGAGCAATAGTTTTAATGAGAGTAGAAAATTTTATCAATGTCATTTATGATTTCTAGGCTTTTTTTATTACTCCAGATGATGGCTCGGTGTAAGGGCGATTTTACCCAGTGAGTATTTCAAAGGATTTCAAGGTCCTTTCAATCGCTTCTGGTTCATATGTTCTATTAAAAGGAAAATCTATACTTCTCAGTCCGATAATGAGCAAAGATAAAAAAGTAACTTCCAATTTTAAGATTTCTGAGATACATAGCTTATGCGTAAAACATTTTCAGGTCATCTCCACACCATGTGAGGGGCACTTCGTTTCATGTGTACATCTTTAACTTGTAAAATTCTAGAGCAGCTCATTTGCTGATGATGAATGGCCCGGTCTGTATCTAATCGAGTTTTCCCACCACTTCCCCACATGCGTTGAGTCGGCTTTCTTTAATATGCGGCCTCTGTTGGTGGTCTTTTTCCTAACATGTTTCTTATTAATATTGAGTTGTCTTTTTCACCTCCTGCCAGAGAGCCGAGTCAACACATTTTACTTCTACCAAGTAGAGAGTGAGTTTCATCCCTATTTCCTCTTGCCATTTGATTATGTTTGCTTCGTCGTATGTTGAGGCAGTGACCACTTTCTGTCTGCGAAGGTTATATTCAACCGACAACACGACTCAATCGCAGTAGAAGAGATTGTCAAAATCGCCCATAAAACCGATGGTAGGAGCTCAACCCCATTTCCTTTTGTTCCCTTGTCCTTCTTTCTCAGTAAGTTCAATATGATTGTGTTCGCCACTTCGACTTGTTTGTTCTTCTGCAAGAGATGGACAAATGCAAATTTTAAGTTAATCCACTAATTATGGCAGATTTCTTTCTCCTTAATTGGCAAATTGTGTTCCACTATCAATGATGATTGCGAGTGGTAGGCCATAACGACAGATCAGATTCGTTTGGAAAGAGTTTCGAACGACCTCAGTTATGATCAAAGCAAGTGTTTTTGCTTCAATCCATTTGGAGTAGTTTACCACGACGAACAAGAATTTTGTTGCCCTTTTGACAGAGAGAAGGATCTAATGATATCGAGTCCCTAAAAAACGAAGGATCATTGACTGACAATCGACTGCAGTTTATGAGACGGCTGATGTTGCATTTGCCCGAATTTCTAGTATTGCTTGCATCTTCTTGTGAATTCCTCGTCGTCTTTTTGTAGCATTGGCCAAAAACAACATTGTCGCTGAATTCTATTGGCCAATGTTTTACCTCTGGAATGACTTCCACACTCGTCATAATGTACTTCTCTATGGGGTGCTTCAACTTCGTTCCCCTTGACACATCTTACCACAACAAGGTAGTCCACCTTTAGAAAAATTTTCCCTCGATCATCAATTACTGGGCGCTTTGATTTTGAAATGCTTTGGATAAGTCACTTTTTCGAAGATATTCCCAGTCTCAAGAAATAAGATTTATGTGTCGAAAGATTAGCGGTGGTGAAGTAATAAATTTCGCGTCTCAACATTACACAAAAATTCAACACACACTCAAGTTACATGTAACAATGTCTATAGATCGCAAAGACCGAAGTTAGGGGTTGTATGAGCTGTGAAACACGCAGGTCGTAGTTGATCAAGTAGATCATAATGATGGACTGGAAGAAGAGAGCTTCAGAAGCCTGGAGAAATACATTGTATCTTGAGTACGGCGGTTGTAAACAACTATCACGGAGTGTGTTGTTACATTGTCTTCAATAGGCATCGTTGCATCGTATCCAAGGTACGCATTGTTGCACCCCATTTGGAATGCGTTGTTACATCATGCCTTAGACATGTAATTACACCCTCTTTGGGGTGCATCGTTGCATTGCTCCGTAGAGTGTTTTGTTACACCGCAACATACAACAAGATTCTGCAACGCATGTCATGATTCTACAATGAGCTTTTTTGCGATGAGTGAGCGACAGACGGTGGTCTAAGACAGCCAACAAACGGTGGTCTGCGGTTGCAATAACACGTGACATTCAATAGACTTTCGATGTAGAACACTGGAGCTTGGCTCTCTTTCCAAGTTTTGAGCTTTCTCTAGTTCAAGGTTTAGTTTTCTTTAAAGAAGGGTGTAGGTTGTATTTATAGAGTAAGGGAGAGGTCCCTCTACAAATAAAGAAAGATTTCAGACCACTCCATCGGACCACACAGAGAGGTTCCCTTGTTAGTGAGTGTTCTATGAACATTTGAGTGTCCTAATGATGTCGAAATTGAGCTATTTTGGGCTTGTTGGATTCATATTATTAAGATGTTTGATTTGACTATAAACTTATCTGATTTAGAGTTCATATGACTTTCAATTAAACCCCGAAAACTTCCAAAGACGGCTTAACGAATTGATTCAAGCTTGATTTGACTTGAATTGAACCAGCTTTGTTTTCATCGGGTCCACCTCGTCAAGCCGGTCAGTTGAACTGTCAGCCTCTGTTAAGGATTCTACTTCATATATTTCTCATCTTATTTGTGGTATGATTCATGCTCACCGCACATTTTAGAATGTTGAATTTGAAAATATTTGTGGGTCGGATTCAAGGAACTGAGCACGTGAGAAGAGTAAAAAGACAAATGGAGAGAGAGAAAGAGAGAGGCAGATTCCAAAATGGGTCTACAATGCCCAATGAACATTAACAAAAGCTACAACCCTTTTATAATAAATGTTTCCCAACTTATATAGGATCAATCTTAACAAATAAAATGATATTTCTACCCTTTACTGAATGGGGCTCGCAACAACTTGCAAATGATTAATTATCCCTTAGTCGCCTTTTGTCTCAATTCATTTTGCTCGGTCGGCTTGGCTCCATTGACTTTGCTCAGTCGGCTATGCTCAAAGGGACATTCCCAGAAAGATCCATTTTTGGCATAATAATTGACCTCTGTGTGAGGTGATTCCATATAAAGATACGGGTGATGTTGACTTTTGTTTCGGGTCGACTCATGTGCCAGGTAAATTTTTATATTAAATTGATATCTCTTATTATGAGTTGAATATTAAAGTTTCAAGCATCCTTCTGATGAATCCTATGATGGGTTAGTCAATAGTGATCAGTCGCCCTCGGGTCACCTTTTGGCTAAGTCAGCCTGGCTTAACTGTCTCGGTGGGTCTCATAACTTCCTTGTAGAGGATCTCTTCATCATTCTTCAATCTTCTGGCTGTTGGATTCCTATGAAATAAGCACCAACAAATATTTTATGTTCGAAAACATTCAAGTTTATGACAAACACGCTTTTGTTTGGCACAAACTAGACGGTGAATATAAAAATGTTTCCCTACCTATAGAGGATCTATCTTGAAAAGTAAAATGACATTTTTACCCTTCATTGAATGGGGCTCACAACAACTTGCAAATGATTAATTATCCTGTAGTCGCCTTTTGTCTCGATTCATTTTGCTCGGTCGGCTTGGCTCCATCGACTTTGCTCGATCAGCTCTGCTCAAAGCAACATTCTCATAAAGATCCATTTTTTAGCAAAATAATTGACTTCTATGTGAGGCAATTCCATATAAAGATGCTGGTGATGCTGACTTTTGCTTCGGGTCGACTCATGTGCTAGGTAAATTTTTATATCAAATTGCCGTCTCTTATTATGAGTCCAATATTAAAGATTCGGACATCCTTCTAATGAATCCCCTGATGGGACAGTCGACAGTGATCAATTGCCCTCGGGTCACCTTTTGGCTTAGCCAGCCCGGCTTGACTATCTCAGTGGGTCTCATAACTTCCTTGTAGAGGATCTCTCTTCGTCCTTATTCAATCTTCTTGCTGTTGGATTCCAATAGCGCTAACAAATATTTTATGTACAAAAAAATAGAATTTTATGACTAACAAGCCTTTGTACGGCACAAACTAGACGGTGAATATAAATATTTCTACATTCGGAATATAATTCACTGCAATTCAAACTGTGTTTNTTAATTCAGGCTTAATTTAACTTGAATTGAACCAGCTTTGATTTCATCGGGTCCACCTCGTCAAGCCGGTCAGTTGAATTGTCAGCCTCTGTTATGGATTCTTCTTCATGTATTGCTCCTCTTGTTTGTGGTATGATTCATGCTCACCGCACATTTTAGAATGTTGAATTTGAAAATATTTGTTGGTCGGATCCAAGGAACTGAGCACGTGAGAAGAGTAAAAAGACAAATGGAGAGAGAGAAAGAGAGAGGCGGATTCCATTATGGGTCTACAATGCCCAATGAACAGTAACAAAAGCTACAGCCCTTTTATAATAAATGTTTCCCAACTTATATAGGATCTATCTTAACAAATAAAATGACATTTCTACCCTTTACTGAATAGGGCTCGCAACAACTTGCAAATGATTAATTATACCTTAGTCGCCTTTTGTCTCGATTCATTTTGCTCGGTCGGCTTGGCTCCANAATCTTAACAAATAAAATGACATTTCTACCCTTTACTGAATGGGGCTCGCAATAACTTGCAAATGATTAATTATACCTTAGTCGCCTTTTGTCTCGATTCATTTTGCTCGGTCGGCTTGGCTCCATTGACTTTGCTCGATCGGCTATGCTCAAAGGGACATTCCCAGAAAGATCCATTTTTGGCATAATAATTGACCTCTGTGTGAGGCGATTCCATATAAGGATACTGGTGATGTTAACTTTTGCTTCGGCTCGACTCATGTGCCAGGTAAATTTTTATATTAAATTGACATCTCTTATTATGAGTTGAATATTAAAGATTCAAACATCCTTCTGATGAATCCTATGATGGGTCAGGGATAGTGATCAGTCGCCCTCGGGTCACCATTTGGCTGAGTCAACCTGGCTTGACTGTCTCGGTGGGTCTCATAACTTCCTTGTAGAGGATCTCCTCATCATTCTTCAATCTTCTGGCTGTTGGATTCCTATGAAATAAGCACTAACAAATATTTTATGTACGAAAACATTGAAGTTTATGACAAACAAGCTTTTGTTTGTCACAAACTAGACGGTGAATATAAAAATGTTTCCCTACCTATAGAGGATCTATCTTGAAAAAGAAAATGACATTTTTACCCATCATTGAATGGGGCTCGCAACAACTTGCAAATGATTAATTATCCTCTAGTCGCCTTTTGTCTCGATTCATTTTGCTCGGTCGGCTTGGCTCCATCAACTTTGCCCGATCAGCTCTGGTCAAATCAACATTCTCAGAAAGATCCATTTTTAGCAAAATAATTGACTTATGTGTGAGATAATTCCATATAAAGATACTGGTGATGTTGACTTTTGCTTCGGGTCGACTCATGTGCTGGGTGCTAAATTTTTATATCAAATTGGCATCTCTTATTATGAGTTGAATATTAAAGATTCGGACATCCTTCTAATGAATCCCCTGATGGGACAGTCGACAGTGATCAATTGCCCTCGGTCTAACTTTTGGCTTAGCCAGCCCGACTTGACTGTCTCAGTGGGTCTCATAACTTCCTTATAGAGGATCTCTCTTCGTCATTCTTCAATCTTCTTGCTGTTGGATTCCAATAGCACTAACAAATGTTTTATGTACAAAAACATAGAATTNCTGTGTGAGATAATTCCATATAAAGATACTGGTGACGTTGACTTTTGCTTCGGGTCGACTCATGTGTTGGGTGCTAAATTTTTATATCAAATTGGCATCTCTTATTATGAGTCGAATATTAAAGATTCGGACATCCTTCTAATGAATCCCCTGATGGGACAGTCGACAGTGATCAATCGCCCTCGGGTTAACTTTTGGCTTAGCCAGCCCGGCTTGACTGTCTCAGTGGGTCTCATAACTTCCTTATAGAGGATCTCTCTTCATCATTCTTCAATCTTCTTGCTGTTGGATTCCAATAGCACTAACAAATGTTTTATGTACAAAAACAAAAGAATTTTATGACTAACAAGCCTTTGTATGGCACAAACTAGACGGTGAATATAAATATTTCTACATTCGGAATATAATTCACTGCAATTCAAACTGTGCTTTCATTCAAAACTCTAAAAAGTATCACCCAGTGAAAAAAAAAAAAAAAACAGAATATCGCTATAATTTCAAACGTACCATCCGACAAATAATTTGCCACTGTTGATAATCCTTCTTCCCAAAGACCGCCACATCCGGCTCCACTATATTGAACAATTTCGCCACCACCGTCGCAACCCCTCTAAAAAACACCGGTCGGCTTGTCCCGCACATCCCTTTCTCCAGCCTCTCCACCCTAATCCAAGTCTCGTGCCCACTGCCCCCATCCTCGAGACAAGAAGCCCCGACCCTCTCGCCATTAACAGCTCCCAGATGCCCGCCAAAGTCATTACCTGGAGCCGAAATGTACAGTTCAGAAGGGCAAAAGACGGCACTGACACCGGCGTCGGAAAGCTTCCGGAGATCGCCAGCAAGATCGGACGGGTAGGTGGAGAGATCCTCGGATGGGGCGAACTGACCGGGGTTTATGTAGATAGAGACGACGGTGAGATCAGCCAGGGATTTGGCGGTGCGGATAAGAGAAAGGTGTCCTTCGTGAAGGAAACCCATGGTGGGGACGAGAGCTAGGGTTTGGCCATTGGAGCGGCGGGAGCGTGACCAAGATCGCATCAGCGATTTGTCGCGTATTACTTCCGGCTCCGAAATCTCCATCTGCGTTTGGAGGAGCAGAGTGGTGCTGTAATGAATAAATGGCNAGTGGGGACGAGAGCTAGGGTTTGGCCATTGGAGCGGCGGGAGCGTGACCAGGATCGCATCAGCGATTTGTCGCGAATTACTTCCGGCTCCGAAATCTCCATCTGCGTTTGGAGGAGCAGAGTGGTGCTGTAATGAATAAATGGCAGAATGGCGGCGGGAGGGGGCGACAGAAAAGGGCAATGGATATTGGCACGCGGTTTTGAACTCGGACTTACGTGCAGCGACCCGCCAAATGTGGTGCGGAATTCAAAGATTAAATACCTTTGAGGTGTTTTTAAAATATAGTTCGCTTTTTTGTTGGAACGATTTATGTTAAAGGTCTTTTATCTCTCTCTGGCCTAACACTCAACTCTCTCATCCGTCTTCCTCCCGGAAGGATCTGAGCCCCTCACCATCTCCTCCCCTCCTCTCGGACGTCGCTCGAAGAACGGGCGAAGCAACACAAGGTATTTCATGCCTGAGCTTAATCACGACTTTATCGTGCCAANAACGCCACGGTCTTTTTGAATAGGGGGTTTTGGAGGCGTTTTTAAAATACAGGTCGCTTTTTTATGTTTTTTGTTCGATTTTATGTTAAAGGCCATTATCTCTCTTTGCCCTAACACTCGACTCTCTCATTCGTCTTCCTGCAGGACGGATGGAGCCCCTCGCCATCTCCTCCTCTCCTCCTCCCGGACATCGCTCGAAGAATGAGCGGAGCAACACAAGGAATTTCATGCCTGAGCTTAATCGCGACTTTATCGTGCCAAGATATCGCGCGATTGGTGAGAAGATGGGGCATGGTTTATTGTGGTTCATGTTTCAGCATACAGAGCAAAGGAGAAATGTGGAGTTTCGAAGACGTTCGAAAATCGCAGTCGTGAGAGAGAAGAAAGGTCGGTGCGCGAACAGAGAAGAAGGTGTTGCTCAGTTCCTGTGATTTTTCTATGTGCAAACCATAGTTTCGGTACAAGTTGAATTATACTCTCCTTCATGTGACCCAGACACAACTATCTCTTTGAGGAACCTTGAGCATGTTTTCTCAAATTAATGCAACATATATAGGAATAAAAATATATAAATATAATTTATCTCTATTGAATCCATCATCAATCATTGCTTAAAATCTCAACATAAGTATGCATATGCGAGTTTATATGTTTATGTATAAATATATTTATGCATATTCTATTTAGAAATAGTCACTTATTTCAAGTTATGTAATGTGTGTATCCTAGTTTGTTTAAACAGTTTATTCAAAACAGAGCAGAATGATCATTTATCCAGAATCAACTGTTTTTCAAACGCACAAACCAAATAATCAGACAACTTATCCGAATCAGTTGTTTATCAACAGCTTATCAGGATAATAAGCTGGATAAGCTACAACTGCCCTAAACAGACCCTAACACTGATCTCAAAATATTTAGTCAGGGGATATTTACGTGCAGGCTATTCAAGCCATTCAAAACCCATGAATTTACATATGTACGAGATCAATTTTATTTTTTTATATTTTTACCGTCCAAATATTCCACGTAACATAAAAATATCACAATTTTAATTTTTAAAAAATAAAGTACATATTTTAATGCATAACTAAGGTGATATGTATGTATTTTGGTGATATGAAGGTAAATACTAGGGAATTGAGTGATAAGTGTCAATTTTGCTTACACTTTTAAAAGAATAGTGACGAAGGTTTAATGCGATATTAAAGATTTGAACCATATAAATATAAATGTTTGTGTTAAATGTACGACGAAATAAAAATTATGTAGTATGTATGTAATGCCCCAAAAAGATCCTTAATATTTTTATATTTATTTAGACTAAGAATTTCATATGCATTGCCTAATTCCTGAACTTTATTTTTTTTTAATATATGACACCTTATTTATACATAAAAATGGGTACCTTTTAAAAATTAAAATTGAGATATTTTTTATGTAATATTAATGAGTTAGATGTAAAAAAAATAAAGTTTTTGTTTGCATGACATTCTAAAACAAAATTTTATATTAATTAAATTAATATCCTTCATTAAAAAAAAAACTCAATATGATACAATTCTCTGACAGTTGTATACTAATAACATTACAATGTAAACAAAGCTTGTGAATTTTCCAAGGTTCTGATGATGGTTATTACATTATATATATATATATATATA
>JXCR01137020.1:250890-331278 GCA_002079205.1 Phalaenopsis hybrid cultivar
ATAAATTTGAGAGTAACGCACTCGGTCAAGATGCCCATGACTTTCCATCATCACAAGTACATTAATAGTCTAAGACTATTAACCAATTGAACAATACTAGTTTTTTTTTTATCTCTATAATAATTACTTAAGGTAGTATTTTCCTCTATAAAGTAGTTTTGAGTATCTTGGTTCATAGCATGGGCTACTTCATTCTAGGATGCTGTTATAGTCTCAAAGAGTAGGTCAATTTCTTTTATAGGTCCACGTCAACTTGAGTTATTCTATTTTTCTTGGTCAATAAAGAATAATTTTATTTTATAATCTCCGTCAAAAACTTAGAAAACCTAATCTATCTTTAATTTATTATATGCCTATATGAACTATACAAAAATGATTGTGTTTTTCACATTTCTTTTAATATTGCAAGAAGTTCAAATGGTTACATTACTCAAATGATTGTTAATTCACTCCTTATGTTCACTTAAGACTCCTCCACTATGTCAATGTCATATTAGATTTGAAATAAATGCATGTCCACTACACCTACTTAACCAAGTTGAAGCAAATTGAAAATTTTTAGAAAATTTACACAAAACTTGATGTTTGAAGAAATTTAAGTGTGATAAACTACAAAGCCAAAGTACCAATACACTTAGTTCAGACTCATTTTAAGCTAACCAGACATCAAGCATTCATTAATTCAATGTATATTAAAGTAGAAGGAAAATTAGAAAAAAAAACAACAAGGATATATGAAGTATTGTTGCCTCTCTGGCTTTCCCAACTCCTCGTCCTTCGAATTTCTCATTGCTCTCTATAATACAAGTACACTCTCACTCAGCACATCTACACTCTAATCTATCCTCTACTCCTCACTTTAGACAAACTAATATATTCACATACATAATAATACATATGCTCACAACCATAATTACTCTTGAAAACCACTTAACTCTCCCACTCCAAAATTGAAGTCAAATTGTTTTATTATGGCCATCGTATCGTGGTGCTAACAAATAGCATTGTGATGCTATGCTTTCTGTCTTTAAGCCTTGATTCCTCGGGTTTGACACTATNCAATCAAAAAGCAAGAAAACTTTTTTCCAAACAACCTTAGCAAAGAAGCAATTAATAAAAAGATGACTTCTTCAACATGTTTTTTACACAAAAAGCACCAAGAAAGTAAACTTAATCATTTTAAATTTTAGAATGTCATTAGTTGGAATAATATTATGAAGTAACATCCAAAAGAAAAAAAATTGAGAATGCTTCACAAAATAATTCCAAGCCCACTGCAAATCAATCCCATTAGTATGATGAAAAGAAATAACAAAAGTTTTCGAAATAGACTTGTCAATTTGACCTTCTGAATTGCAAACCAGCAGAATTAGTTGGCTTACACATTTTAGATCATCTCTTCCAATTAATTATATGCTCTTTACCAACCAAAGGAACCTATTGGAAATATTCCTCAATCTCTTACATTGATTAGAAGGGATTTTCATGAAAAGTAAAATNAATGATAATTGTGATGAAAATTATGTTGCAACGACCATAACATAAATAAAATTTGTGATGCAAGCTTTGAGAGTTGTTACTATGACTTGAAAATTAAATTAAATTGGGTCAACAAACTTAGTCCATTCCAACAAACATGCTTGTATAATTTTAGGGGCTATTTGGCCGGCAACAAAAAGAGTGCATTGCATATTTTTATAGTCATTTTAAAAGTTAAAGAATTTGCCCAAGAGAAAATCAAATGCAATGCAAAACTTTAATGCATTTGGAATTCACTATCTATTGCATTTTCAATGTATTTGAAATTTGTTAGTTTTAAGTTACTTTCATATAGATTGCATAGTGATGTGGTTGAACCAAGCGTTGATAAGCTATTCATAGCTCAACTCAATAAAAACTCATTTAAGTTCATTTGATTAAATTTGAACACTTTTATTAATATTTGATTGTAAATTGTTTAAAGAACAATCTTTAATAACTTATTATTTGATTTATTTATGTTTATGAATAAATCACTTAAAACTCATGAACATGTTTGTTTAGAAGCTCGATGGATAGTTTCATCTAAATTTCATAAATAAACATGATTCAATGCTTGTAAATGATACAGTTTTATCAAACTTTCAATATCTGGCACGAATCTTGATACATGGTTGGTGGGTTTTTTATTTGTCGTGGGCCATCATAGACCTCGAAAGACTTTCATATAAATGATTAGATACGACATTTAAAGAATAATATACTATCACATCTAATCATTCAGATGAGGAAAATCATCGTGATTGATAGATCTATGGAACAATTATCTTTCTCTTACCTTACGATGTAAAATAAGGTTTATTTTAATCTGGTTTTCGTATGAAGGGGCTCTCTCATAGTTAATTATATCTCAAGAATTACTCTTGAAAACACTCTTGATTGAAGTTATGCCTTATATCTCTCTTATTCATCAATGAATGTCTATGGAATGATAAAGTTTAAGGACTTAGATAAAATGGATAGTTTTGGACAAAGGCTGCCAGCACTTGAGCTTTAAAAATATTTATGTGAATCCCAACAGTTGATAATTGTAATGTACAAAGCTTGAATACGGGTTTGAGAAACAAAATTTGGAGATGAATTCAATTTCATTTGATTTGAATGTATTTGGATTTGATTTTTGAATTAGATGGGAATAATTTTTTATTGAAATTGATTTGAATTAGGCTGGAGTTTGATTTGAAAGGATTGGTTTGGTTAGAATCAAGTTGAGGTTGATTAAGTTAAGGTTGAGTTTAAGTTTGATTTTGGAAATATTAGATTTAGAGACATCCTAGTCCAAGGGTAGGAAATGCTACAGGATTTCTAGATAGAGTTGGAGTAACATAAATTTGAGAGTAACGCACTCGGTCAAGATGCCCATGACTTTCCATCATCACAAGTACATTAATAGTCTAAGACTATTAACCAATTGAACAATACTAGTTTTTTTTTTATCTCTATAATAATTACTTAAGGTAGTATTTTCCTCTATAAAGTAGTTTTGAGTATCTTGGTTCATAGCATGGGCTACTTCATTCTAGGATGCTGTTATAGTCTCAAAGAGTAGGTCAATTTCTTTTATAGGTCCACGTCAACTTGAGTTATTCTATTTTTCTTGGTCAATAAAGAATAATTTTATTTTATAATCTCCGTCAAAAACTTAGAAAACCTAATCTATCTTTAGTTTATTATATGCCTATATGAACTATCAAAAAATGATTGCATTTTTCACATTTCTTTTAATATTGCAAGAAGTTCAAATGGTTACATTACTCAAATGATTGTTAATTCACTCCTTATGTACACTTAAGACTCCTCCACTATGTCAATGTCATATTAGATTTGAAATAAATGCATGTCTACTACACCTACTTAACCAAGTTGAAGCAAATTGAAAAATTTTAGAAAATTTACACAAAACTTGATGTTTGAAGAAATTTAAGTGCGATAAACTACAAAGCCAAAGTACCAATACACTTAGTTCAGACTCGTTTTAAGTTAACCAGACATCAAGCATTCATTAATTCAATGTATATTAAAGTAGAAGGAAAATTAGAAGAAAAAAAACAATAAGGATATATGAAGAATTGTTGCCTCTCTGGCTTTCCCAACTCCTCGTCCTTCGAATTTCTCATTGCTCTCTATAATACAAGTACACTCTCACTCAGCACATTCACACTCTAATCTATCCTCTACTCCTCACTTTAGACAAACTAATATATTCCCATACATTATAATACATATGCTCACAACCATAATTACTCTGGAAAACCACTTAACCCTCCCACTCCTTCAAAGTTTTATCATGGCCATCGTACCATGGTGCTAAAAAATAGTATTGTGATGCCATGCTTTCTGTCTTTAAGCCTTGATTCCTCGGGGTTTGACACTATGATGCTATTAACAATGCATTGTGGTGCCTGATTTCCCATGACATTGTGCCAAATTCTCTATTTTCTTCCCACATTTAATATATATCGACACACTGACACAACTGTTGAAGCACCTAAATGTTCGCGTTGCAACCACGTTTGCAGGTTGCTCCTCAAAATTGATCATCATTAGTGATGTGACACTATATACCTAGCATCATGATGCCATTTTTATTGGTGTTGCGAAACTTTAGTTTCAGTGTTGCGGAGTTTGACAACTAATGATGCGACCTTGGGTGAGTAGCACAATAGCACTATCCTCGAATATATGTTCTTCTCCTTTAAATATTTCACTTGTGCACTTTTCCGTAAAAAAAAAAGTATAATAAACATGAAAAATTAACCTAATTATAAACGCATTTTGACTATAATTTATTCACTTATCTCACTCAATATATTCACTCCCAATCTTGACTTTAGCAACGCTCGTAGGGAACTTTTTAATTTAAACAACTGCTATCACAGTGCAATTTGCAAGATCTTATACATTAACTTGATTATCATCATTGCTTGGTCAAACCAATAAGATAAAAGGNGTACTTTTCTGTTAGCAAAGCTCGTAGGGAACTTTTTAATTCAAACAGCTGCGATGATCTCATGAGAAGTGTCGGGTCAAAAACTATCAAGAGTGCAATTTGCAAGATCTTATACATTAACTTGATTATCATCATTGCTTGGTCAAACCAATAAGATTAAAACACAATTTCGGCATCATCACATCCTCAACATCATTTGGGCTTTAAGCGTCGTTGCCTCTTCAATAAAGTTTTCCCCCATCACCCTTATATTAACAATTATGACAATTCACTGGGTATGAGAATGTGCATCCCTTGATGCCATGATGAGACGTCATGATCTTGTAATTGGTTTCCTACTCCATGAATGGTCACATAGGATGCATGTTGTAGGAAATAAAGACCCGTTTACAAAATTTTATTTCACAAGCGAAAACCTAAAGATTATACCTTATCAATACAAACAGCTGATGCAAGCAATCTCTATTGGTCGGTAGCTACGATTATCTATTTATATGCATAATTATAATAATTTAGGGTCTGTTTGGGACAGCTTTTGCGTTCCAGGATAAGCTGCTTATCCTGAAACGCGACCCGTGGGCCAGCCGCAGGAGTCGACCCNCGGCGACGTTTTCAAAACGCCGCCCGCACTTATAAGCTGCCCCAAACAGACCAAACAAAATTTCGGCATCATCACATCCTCAACATCATTTGGGCTTTGGTCCTAAGCGTCGTTCCCTCTTCAATAAAGTTTTCCCCCATCACCCTTACATTAACAATTATGACAATTCACTCGGCATGAGAATGTGCATCCCATGATGCCATGATGAGACATCATGACCTTGTAATCAGTTTCCTGCTCCATGAATGGCCGCATAGCATGCATGCTAAAGGAAATTAAGACTCGTTTACAAAATTTTATTTCACAAGCAAAAACCCAAAGATTATACCTTATCAATACAAACAGCTGATGCAACCAATCTCTATTGATCTAGTAGTTACAATAATCTATTTATATGCATAATTATAACAATTTAATCTCAAAACTTGAAAAAAAATCAATTACATATTGAACTATTATTCCCATCCATCTATATTCTGGTGATCACTTTCAAGCAACAAACAGATCAACGATTAGCACTAGAAGTTTTGTTGTCTGAATATGTACTTGAATCATTGCACATTACTTTAGTCCCACATGTACTTTTACAATACAAGCCACATAGAATTCAAAAACCACCTTCCAATTTGGTGTTAGTTTTCTTCAAAACTACAAAAAACCCCGGAGAGTTTATCTAGATTTCTTTCCTATTCTCCTTGCAAATTGATTGTATATATTAACAAATATTAGAGTTACAATACAATCAAGTCCCAAACCTAACACCCATTTGAAACATATATAAATTTGATGATATTATAATGACATAATATCACCATAATACTAGCACAATATCATCAAATCTACCTAATATTTTGAGATATGAGGTTATGATCCACATAGTTAACACCAACCGCAAGATACGATTCCATAGATCTCAGCCGTCCAAGAAAATCTGAACGACTGTCTTGCAATTCCAGTGCTAACAAAAGAAGATTCCAATCCCACTACCACCAAACTAATTTTTCTAAGAAAAGGAAAAGTTAGAAAACGGCTTCCTCGGTTATGGTCTCCAAGACCGGCCGTCTCGACCGGCACAAGCTCTTCTTATACCTAAACTCCGCAATCAAACCATCATCCACCTCGTCCAGCTTCAGCCGGTTCTCGGCCGCCCTCTCCGTCGATAAAGCCGGACGGGCCGATTCCATCGCCGGAGTAAGGGCCTGCTTGCCTGCTGCGAGAAGAAGCCGGCCCATATCCCCCGAGGAGGCGGCCGAGCCAACGCGGTCCATTGGAAACATAACATAGACAACGCCGAGTTCGAGTTCTTCATCGGCCGAGAGGGCAAATAGGCGGCGATTTATCAGAATGGCGCTAGAGTGGACCAGGAAAAATCCTGGGTGTTCGAGCATGAGCTCTGCAGCGGTGGCTGAGGCGGCGCCGAGATGCTGGATGTCGCCGGAGGGAAGGATGACTTTGGGACCTGATTGGAATCCGGCGACTGGGGAGGGGAGGGAGCAGGAGAGGTAGTTGCCCATGGAGGAGCTTGTTGAGAGAGAGAGAGAGAGAGAGAGAGATTGTTATTTGAGGGTTAGGGTTTGGTTGGGGCCAAGAAGGAAGTGGTTATAAATGGGAAGAGGACGGGGGGAACAAGAAGATTCGTGAACCCGGATGCGTGGGTATTTTCATTAGGGGAAATAATGGGGTTTGTGGACGCATGGCTGGTATTTGCGTGTGGGACCCACATGAGCTCTCTTTGGGCTGGACTGTGGCTGTTTATGTAGCCATCAAATAACTGTATCCGATAGCGTATGGGCGTGGGGGAATTCGGAATTCGATTTATTTAAAAACAAGTTTAATATATAAGTATTTATTAAAATAAGTTATATTTATTAAAATACATGTTATATTAGCCTAAAAAAAAATTAATATTTTTTTATTATTTTTCTTTTTAAAGGTCTTATCAAAATTAAATTAAATAGAAATTGGTATAAGTAAAATTTAAAAGTAATTATTGTATTTTTTGTGCTAAAAAAGACCAATATATTAGTTGAAAATAAAATCTATAATTTTAAATTTTCGGTTTGAGCGTTTACATGACATAAAAAAGTAATAATGTGTCATCTATTTTTTAAAAATAAATATCTTAGCACAAGCTTCACTTTGCATTACTCTTCACAAAAAAAATAAAAATAAATAAATAAATAAATAAATAAATAAATAAAAGCATCACTTTCTCATAGAACCATTCAATTAGATTTATATATCATCCAAAATTTGTTATTTCATTGCTTATTGATCTAATGCTTATAATTATAAAGTCATAAAAGTCTTGTGACCAAGTTCAAATTATGAGACAATATTAGGCACGTTATCAGATCAGAATTATTCATGTATACAAAGGAAAAACACGAGGCATCCTAATTCCATCAACTTATCCAAATAGCTTAGTCAATTGGTTTGGAAAAATAGCTTTACAAACTCACTCAACCAAATTCGACTGATTAGTTATACATCTCACCAAATATTGGCTTACTCAACTTGTTAGAAAATTCACCTAATTAGCTTGAAAAAATTAATTCAATGGGTTAATTCAATGAGTCTAAGTGACTTCTTTAATCTATCTCATAGTCGAATAGTGTTATCTTAACTAATATGTTATACACACAACTTTATGATACTCTTATTTTTATGTTTTTTTCTTTTTTTCTTAATAAATCTCATAAGAAATTTTATTTCTCAAAAAAAAAAGTTACAAAGGAATGGTCAACAACCCCACACAAACCAGAAAATACAACTCACTTAAGAAGGAAAATATCACATAAGAATCATCAGCCAAATACAACTCACACAAAACACTTACAAATTATGATTATCCTGAATAAAATGGATATCCAAACAATCCCCATGAAGTAAAAGAGAGAGCTCTAAAGAAACCAAATTAGTAACAGTAATCAACTGAGACACAAAATTCATTCTAGCAGCCCAATTTGTAGCATTACTTCTTTCTCGATGAGTATAAGCCCAAAAAACCTGCACATAAGCATGAAGAGCAAAAAATTTCTTCATTTGAAAAATCAGATTCCATGAATATTCCACCTGCAATCTACAAAAATTTCATAATAACAAAGAATCCATTTCCACTATAATCCTGTCCCAACCACACTTGATAGCGATGATTAAAGCTTTGATAATAGCTTCCGCCTCAATAACTATAGGTGAAACAGAAATAATAAGAGTTGAGAACCAAACAATACATTTACCCTTCCAATTCCTACAAACCCCTCCAATGCCAGCTAGTCTACTAGTCAACTCCCATCAACATTGAATTTCAAACAATCATACTCAGATTTTTTTCCAAAAAAACTAATTTATATCACGATTTAAGCTTCTCAGGACCAAGAAGTTTAAACTTGTTAAACAACCTCAATAAATGCATATTAACAAACTTTTTTAATCTACCATACAAAAGCATTTTAAAGACAAAGTTTCTTATATAATTGAAACAACAAGAACTAGAAACCACATTATCTTCATGCTTACTTACATTTCTCATTAACCATAAGAACCAAAACACCATTATAAGAATAGATGCAAAGAACTGCCCTCCATACTTCTTCCAACATTCAATAAAACCGGCATTAGACTATACAAGACCAGCCTTCATCCTTTTATCAAAAAGCAAGAAAACTTTTTTTCCAAACATCCTTAGCGAAGGAGCAATTAATAAAAAAATGACCCACTTCAGCATGTTTTTTACAAAAAAAAGCACTAAGAAAGTAATCTTAATCATTTTAAATTTTAGAATGTCATTAGTTGGAATAATATTATGAAGTAACATCCAAAAGAAAAAAGAATAAGAAGGCCTCACAAAAGCTTTCAAAATAGACTTGTCAATTTGACCTTATGAATTGTAAACCACCAGAATTAGTTGGTTTACACATTTTAGACCATCTCTCCTAATTAATTATATGCTCTTTACCAGCCAAAGGAACCTATTGGAAATATTCCCGAATCTCTTACATTGATTAGAAGGGATTTTCATGAAAAGTAAAATATGAAGAGGTATAAAAGTAAGTACACTCTTCAATAAGGTAACTTTGCCACCAAAAGATAAAAAAAACCTATTCCAAGACATGATTCTCTTATTAATTTTGTCAATAAGGCTATCAAAAAGATGAGTTCATCTCCTACTTTTATCTAGTTTAAAAACCAATAATTGATGGAAAGATCACCTTTAGAACAACTAGCATAATCTTGAATACAATTCTTCTTCTTCTTGAAAACCATGCTAGAATAGTAAAAACTGCACTTACTTGAACCGAACCTCAAAGTTAACACTTCTTGGAGTTCTTTTAATAGAACTTTTGTTGGCATTGGAGAAAATAACAAGATCATCAACAAAAGCAAGATGACAAATCCAAAAGTTACCTTTGTTAGCATAATACATGCTAGGATACTTATTAAAGAGCCTATTAAGAGATCTTAAAAAATTTAAAAAAATCATAATAAAAATAATAGGAAAAAGTGGATCTCCTTGCCTAATCGCTTTAGAGGATTTGAAGAATCAACATTTATTGTCATTAATCAAAATAGAGTAGTAACTATTCTTAAGATTCTCATAAATCATAATATGAGGCAAGAAGCTTGATTGATGCCTTTAGCGTTGAAGACATTCAACATGAATTCCCACCTTAAAGTATCATAAGCCTTTTAATATCCATTTTGGAAATAATGTTGTCATTTCTTCCTTTTTTATCCAAATCAAGAACTAATTCTTAAGCAATCAACGCATTTTCCTCAATATATCTGCCTTTAACAAAAGCAAATTGTTGTTTGGAAATCAGAGTATTAAGATAAGGCTGAAATCTAGTCACCCCAATTTTAGAAACAATTTTAGAGATAATAGTATTAGGACTCATATGCATGTAAGCATCCCAATGCATACCTTCATTATCTTAGGAATTAAGACCAACTTTGAAGATTTAAAGTTTTTAGGAAAATCAATACCCATAAAAACATCTTTCACAACCAAAAAAACACTCTTATTCACCACATCCTAACAAACCTTATAAAAGACAGCAGTATATCTATCAGGACGAGCTGTTTTATTGATGTTCATAGTGCTAAGAGCATTCTTGATCTCAATACTACCAGAATGCCAGCAAGGTTAATATTCCCTGCACAAGTACAATCGTTAGCAAAAAAATTCACATTAATCTTATCCAACACCCTACTGCATAGTTGAGCAGATTAGTAAAAGAATCAATATCATCAGCCTCAATGAGATCAATAAAATGTAAGATATTACCATTATCCTGTTTAATTCTATTAATTGTATTACTTATTTTTTTCCTTTTGATGAAAGCATGGTAGTAGGAAGTATTTCTATCACCATCAACAAACTGATGAACAACTTCTTTTTGTTTGTAGAAAGCCTCCTCCATATCAATTGCATGAGTCAACATTTTCTGACCAATCGACAAAGAGGGATGATCAATCAAATCATTATTATAATCCTCATCAAGTTTCGTCATATTATCCTCAGCTAACTGAACCAAAGTGTGCAAATTTCCAAAAATTTTTCAATTCCACCTTTTAATTTTAACAACCAAGTATAAGCTTATTAAACACCTTCACACAAAGCAAAATAGGAGCATGATCTAAATAAATAATAGGTAAATGAGTCACAGAAGTAGCAGGAAACAAATCTACCCAAAGATTATTAGCAACATTTCTACCCAACCTTTTGAAGACCTGTCTACGATACCAAGTAAAAGGATTACCAAAAAAACCAAGATCAAAGAGCCCTGCCTCCAGCAACAAATCAACAAATTCAGTAATTAAGTTCTAATTAGGATACCTGCCACCTTTTTTCTCATCCATAGAAAGGATAACATTAAAATCACCACCAACAATCCAAGGCTCTGTACAAAAAGCTTTTAAAGCAATAAGATTACTCCACAAATCCAACTGAGCAATTCTTGTACTACCAGCATAAGAAACGGTAGCAAGAAAATAAGAAAATATCATTATTAATCTTCAAATGAATGAACTATGACTAATTAATAGTTACATTCACATTAATAGCATTACTCCAGAAAATCCAAATCTTGTTGTTCACTTTAGCAAAAGAATTAAACCTTCTGAAACTTTTCATATGTCTGTCATTATTATGATTAGCAACCAAAGGCTTAATACTAAAGAAATGTAAATTATGAGTTCTGATAATATTTCAAAGTTTATTATAAGCATTGACATCAACAATACCTCTAATATTCCAAACCAGAAGCTTAAACACCAAATGATAATTTTCTCCCCCTAGTAAGCCTAGAGAAGAATACCAACTGTTTTTCTTTCCTTTTTTAAACCCCACAGCTTTGAACTAATGCAGCTTCAGGGTTGACATATCTCAGATCCCTTATGCCCTTAACTTTCTTCTGATTAGATTTAAGAGTAAGCCATTCCTTTTCAAAGCTAGCTTTAACAAGAGCAAACCTATCAACCAATTTTACATTCCCATTAATATCTTTATCAATAGCATTTTCAACAACATTAACACATTGAACCCCATCAACTAAACAATTATTATTGATATCAAGCAAAATAGGAGAATTATTCTCCCTTAAATGAGAAGTACTGGTGTCAATATTTCTCACAACCTCATTATTAATTGAGGTTTCTTGAGAAAGTCTAGCACCATTATTTTGAAGAACATTATCTTGTTCTTCCTCCGCATGAACAACATTCACATTCTCCTTTTCTTGCATATCACAATAAAAAATTTCTTACTGAATAAAACCATTTTCAGCCCGCGCATGAGGTTTCTCATAAATGAAACCCTTATTTCTATCTTTTAAACTAGGAGATCTAGAAATTTTCTCCTTCCTTAATTTAGAATGTGCAAAATAACAAGTAGTGTGCATATATCCAACTATTTTACATTTAGTACAACAATGTGGAATAAATTATATCTTAACTGTTTGTCAATAACCATTATCAGAATTCTCAATTCATATAAGATAATTGAAAACTGTAGTAAAATCTCTCTTAACTAAAATTCTAGCCACAGAATGTCTAGTGCAATTAAAAATAACAATATCAACTTTCAAAGGAGTATAAAAAATAGATCTCAACGAATATAAAACCTTCAGATTACAAAGATTTATCTTCAAACGAAGGAACCTTATTCAAACAAGAACAATTGGTGGTTCCTCAAGAGGATTAAATTCAGAAGTTCATTGCAAAATCTTCTTACAAAAATTTTAAATCAACAAAATCTTTCTGGAAAAAATAGAAGCATAATCATCTTCTTTCTCAACCTTAATAATCAAATGTTATATGATTCTTGTCATTTTTATTCTTGGCATCTAAGTAATTTACTGTTACCAACAATTTAGGGTATATGTATTTGCATATGCATAGTACATGTTGAAAGTCAATAAAGGAGAGTATAATGACTTAAATTCATGTTAATTTCTTTCCTGCACTTGACACCCATGCCTGACGCTTGGACACCTAAACCAGCTCCAAAGTTCATCAACTATAGAGTAGATGAAAAGGTGGCAAAACTATCCAAGCATGCTGGTGCATAAAGCAGCGCATAGGCGCCCAATTTAAGTTCCTATGAAGAAGACCTAATTCGTGCTAAAATTCAGTGTAGAAGAAAACCAAACCCAGACCCTTGAGTGTTGTCGTACCCATTATAATCACCCAATGCCACCTTCAAGCATCTCAACACTCAAAACTGACTTATAACAGTTTCCAAATTTTTTAGACATTTAAAGCGATTGGAAGGCTTAAATACAGATGATTTCGATAAATTAGGAGATATATGTTATATCTCTAGTCTTCTAGTTCGTCTTTAGTTATTGTGTGTGTGAGAATGTGGAGAGATTTTAGTGTGTCATTATGAGAGCAAGGAAGGAGTGCTTTTAATCAAGGAGGAAACTAGGAGTGGTGTGCATCTCTTGGGAATAAAGATTGTAATGTTATCAAGTTTTTTCTTTCTTTAAGTTTGTACCTTTATTTCGATTATGTAAATACAAGCTTTGTTTTTATTTCAAATCATGCATAGTATGTAAATTTCTTCTCTTAGATTGGTATTATTTGAAATCTAGAAAAATCCATACTTTGAATTTCGAAGCTATTAATTTATGAAATTATTGTTTAAACTTCTAAACTTAATTTACATTCAAACTTATCATTTGCATAGTTAAAATGACTTGTAGTCTCAAACTATCAAAAGAAGACCAGAAGCTCAATTAGGCAAAAACACACAAGTTTAGTGGAACATAAATATTGCCAGTATGATTTTGTAGACTTAGTGGGAAATGTGTTTGCCTATGAATTATTATACAGTTAAGAAAACCTAACTATAATATGAGATTCCAAGCCTTGCTATATTTTGAAAAAGAGTAAGAAGTAATAAGCATTGTTTAACAACTACAGTATAAAAATCATTTAGAAGATTACCTTTTTGAAGCTTAATAAACTTTTAACACTTCAAACTAAACTTAGGACTAATAAACTAGAAGATTGCCTTTTTGAACATTAACTCATTCTCTGTGATCTTATTTAAAAATGAAAATATTTATTTCACTTTTTAAAAGTTAAAATAGTTGCCTTTTTTATGTAATATGAAAGAATTTTTTGGTATAAATGTAAAAAATAAAAAATTAGTGTTAATAGAACATTAGGAATTGGTAGGTATGTATGTAGATGCCCCTTTGTTATTTTATTCAATAATGAATTATGGGTGGTGGAAGGAGTACTGCTACAGGGAGGGCTACATNATGTCATCTAAGTAATTTACCGTTACCAACAATTTAGGGTATATGTATTTGCATATGCATAGTACATGTTGAGAGTCAATAAAGGAAAGCATAATGAGTTAAATTCATGCTAATTTCTTGCCTGCACTTGACACCCATGCCTGACACTTGGACACCTAAACCAGCTCCAAATTTCATCAACTACAGAGTAAATGAAAAGGTGGCAAAACTATCCAAGCTCAAGTTCCTATGAAGAAGAGCTAATTCGTGCTAAAATCTAGTGTAGAAGAAAACCAAAACCAGACCCTTGAGTGTTGTCGTACCCATTGTAATCATCCGACGCCACCTTCAAGCATCTCAACACTCAAAACTGACTTATAACTGTTTCCAAATTTTTTAGACATTTAGAGCGATTGGAAGGCTTAAATACAGATGATTTTGATAGATTAGGAGATGTATGTTATATCTCTAGTCTTCTAGTTCGTCTTTAGTTAGTGTGTGTGTGAGAATGTGGAGAGATTTTTGTGTGTCATTATGAGAGCTAAGGAAGGAGTGCTTTTAATCAAGGAGGAAACTAGAAAAAATCCATACTTTGAATTTCAAAGCTATTAATTTATGAAATTATTGTTTAAACTTTGAAACTTAATTTACATTCAAACTTGTCATTTGCATAGTTAAAATGACTTGTAGTCTCAAACTATCAAAAGAAAACTATAACCTCAATTAGGAAAAAACACACAAGTTTAGTGGAATATAAATATTGCCAGTATGATTTTGTAAACTTAGTGGGAAATGTGGATGCCTATGAATTATTATAGGGTTAAGAAAACAAAACTATAATATGAGATTCCAAGTCTTACTGTATGTTGAAATAGAGTAAGAAGTAATAAGCACTATTTGTCCACAACAGTAGAAAAATAATTTAGTAGAATTTATATTTCCTTGATTCAATTAAAAAAAAATCTCACAATTATTAGAAAAATTTTCACTTTAATTTAAGTTTTTATTTTAAAATAATGATTTAGACACATTTAAGGCTTAATAAACTCTTAACACTTCAAACTAAACTTAGGATTAATAAACTAGAAGACTACCTTTTTGTAAATTAACTCATTCTCTGTGATCTTACTTAAGAATGAAAATATTTATTTCACTTTTTAAACGTTAAAATAGTTGCCTTTCTTATGTAATATGAAAGAATTGTTGGGTATAAATGTAAAAAATAAAAATTCAGTGTTAATAGAACATATAGGAATTGGTAGGTTATGTATGTAGGTGCCCCTTTGTTATTTTATTCAATAATGAATTATGGGTGGTGGAAGGAGTACTGCTACAGGGAGGGCTACATTGTTAGCACCCCGCGTTGAAAAGAATTAGCAGGGTAAAACCAGCGAAGATGATTCGAAAATTGCTGTTGACTTCGCTGATGGAAGTCAGCCTAATCTTGGGAGTGGACCGCGTGTTTGCACCATGGGTTTGAACGAGCTGGTTGGTTCTGCTATTCCAGATTTGCAAAACTAAAATTTTGTCTTTGAATTTGAAAAATTTTAATTTATCCAAGTTTCGGTGTAAAAGGGCCGAACACGAGTTAGCCTAGACTCAGCTCGTGTTCGGCTCATTTATATTTCGAGCTCAACAAGTGTGTTCGTGCTCAACTCTTTTGCTTAACGAGCCGAACACGAGTGATTCACAAACAAAGACTCGTTTTGACAACCATAATCAGGTAGCCATAAGATGTTAATGATTGAGACAAGATTTAAAAATTATTGTTCATATTAAAACATCATTTGAATCTATTTTAATGATTTTTATNCGTCTTTGAATTTGTAAAATTTTAATTTATCCAAGTATCGGATTCTACATTAAGTAGAGGTGTAAACGAGTCGAACACAGACTCAGCTCGTGTTCTGCTCGTTTATATTTCGAGCTCAACAAGTATGTTCGTGTTCAACTCATTTGCTTAACGGACCGAACACGAGCCGTTCAAGAACAACGAGTCGTTTTGACAACACTACTCAGGTAGCCATAAGATGTTCATGATTGAGACAAGATTTAAAAATTATTGTTCATATTAAAACATCATTTGAATCTATTTTAATAATTTTTATNTTAAAAGGCCCCTCAGGTTGGAAAAATTATTCCGTGCGGACACGCATGCGGTGTCCGATCTCCACCGTCCATCACGGCTTTGGTGGGAATTTTTTTTCTTAAATTGAAAGTGGGTCCCACCGAAGTCGTGATTGCCGGTGGAGATCGGACACCTCATGCATCTCTGCATGTGCTGTCTGCACGGAATAATTTTTCTTCAGGTTGGGGGTTCGAATCGCCTTAGGCACAGTTGACCTTAAGAAGATGATACTCGAATTGTTAGACATATTAAGAGTGACTGGAGACTCGTATAATAGCTTCTCACTATTTCTTTTAGTATATATATATATAATTTGTAGATGAACATCCTCTATAAAAAAGTTATGCCAAATTTGCAAGTTGCTAAATTAATTTCTTTTATTAGACTATATAATCAGCATGTGGGCTCATAAACGACTGTTTAAATTTAAAGTTGGGAGAAATGAAAGAAAAAAACAGCTACATAATGTTTTTGAAACTAAAAAAGTGAATATTTCATTTTTCAGGCCCAAAAAAATCAAAAGATGTGTTGTTTTACTACAAATAGAATTTAGCTAAACAATGTAATTGTAGATCGAGATTTTGGCAGGAAGGTTAAAATTTGATTTCCGCTTGGAACGACAGCCATTAAATACTGTAAATTTTGATTAATAATTTGCATTTTTTGTTCATGTCCGATTTGAAATTTTTGTACCGGAAATTCCCACCACCGACAAGTTGCTTTGGATGCAGGAATTTAATAAATTCGGAATTCAATCATTAATCAGTTGATTATAAAAATTGCTGGACTTCATGCTCCCTACAATTATGTTTTGCACAAATTAAGTGTTAGATATGACTCATACATGAGATGAGGGACGGATGCTAGAGTGGAACGGAGTGAGCCAGCGGAGCTGAGCAAGCGAACGTAGCGTAACTGGTGAGCGGAGTGAAGGGGAATTATCTGTCCAATCGGGGGAGTTTTCGTTATGTGGGTTGGGGGGTGCGGGAGCAATGCTCCCGCGGTACGGTACAAAAGTAATTTTGTAATTACATATTGTACGCCAGTACTATATATATGATGTGTTGTAACCCTAGGGTGTTATGTACTCTTTTTCTGAATTGAAGAAAAAGTCGCTGCTCTGCTCCCAAGAACGCAGACATCTTTGCCGAATCTCGTTAAATCTCTGTGTTTTTTTTTTTTTAATTCGGTCGATTCTTACTTTTCTTTGCCCTAAAATTCTCAACATTAAGCAAAAAATTTCATTTATACAAACAACTGAACACAGCCTATCGATTCGATCAAAATAGTCACGATCCATTGAAATATGCAGCAATATCATTCCAAACAACAAACACCGCCAATCATTAATTAAATATGAAGAACTTGAGATGGTAAAGACAATACAATGGATAAATATGAAAAGAAGCCACAGCATAGATGAGAAATTAGTTAATAAGCAATCTTTGGGGTAATTGCATATGCTTGATGCAACCTTGTAGCTGGTACAAGAGACTTGTCCAAATATGGCATGGCAACAGATGGGTTCACCTGCATGAACAAGTAGTTGCCGGCAAATAGTTCGCTAACATATGGCCTCCCTTCCTTCAACCTTATCATCACCTTCTTCAATGATGTTCCCATAGCTGCTCGGACGGCCGCCGCCTTCCCCCTCACGGCTCTTCGTAGCAGCCCGGCCACTCGGACTCTCGGTCGCCTCCAGCTCCACCTGCCCCTCCCCCATCTCTTTCTTTGAACGCAGTAGCTAATGATCTTTTTTCTTGCAATAACAAGCTCTTCATCTGCTTCTTCCCTTTCCTCAACATTCTTCAATTTTTGATAGGAGAACATGGAGAATATGTACTTTTTAGATGTGTGGAAGTGAGGGATGGAGTGTTTAGCGCTTGTTGTTATTGATTATAGAAGGATGGCATCGTAGATGTCTGGTTGGTCTGCTCTTCTCATTAATCATAACACGAAGAAAGGGCCATTGGCTATTGGGTAGCTGTAAATTAAACCAGCTGCAAGAGTTGATGGGCCTATTTATTGCAGTTGGTGGAGACAAAAGAAGGTGGTTGGATGTGTTATGGTTAAATGACATTAAGAGATATGATTGGCTACTGGAATCAGTGATCTGAGAAGTAAAAGAGGGAGGAAGGGAGAAAAGCACTTTCATTGAGGTTAAATACATTAATAAATCATTCAATTTTGTTATATTTTTTAAATTGTTGATAATTTTTTGGAAATACAAAGAAAGTTTTTATAAGTTAAATTTTTTATGGGAGTTGGTTAGTTCTCATTAGAAAAAAAATATATGAGTTAAAAGATGATGACTTTGTTAAGCTACTAAGTTTATTATTTTATGTCTTAATTGAATATGGTCACATGGCTTGGGGCATGAAAGTCTCTAGTTAAGCATTGACTTTATTAATTTAATGATTATCTTTGACATTACTTTAGAGATTTTGAATTCAATTTTGTCCATTGATGATGCATAAATCATACATTGCTTTTAGGAGGCTTATGAAAAAAAAAAGGAGAGAGAGAGAGAGAGTGAGTGACAAGGAATTTTAATTTGATTTATTAAAGAGATGCAAAGGTAGGGTGGTTCGAGTCATTAGGGGTTTCCAGCCTTCCTTCGAATCTCTATATATCTTGACCTAAGCTTTGACTCTATAAGAAACACGAGAAAATTGTAAATAAATCCTTATTTGTTACTGATAAAGAACATGTAGCTTAGGGGTTTCAAATCGGGTTAGCTGACCCAGTTTGAGTCTAAGTCGAAGTTAACTCGACCCATAAAGAATATCAAACTGGTAGAGTGTCCAACTTGAACCTAATCCTCCTTCGACCTACCAATACGAATCAGACCACTATAACCCATTTAAAAGGATGCATAAAAGCTATCTGGGTCAGCTTTTTGAGTCAATATCAGGTTAATTTGTCAATTTCTAGTCAAATTTGGGTTATCTGGTTAGTTTGGGTCAATTTTGGGTTAGTGGGTCAATTCGAACCGGACCTAAGAAATAAACGAGTTCAGATTCAACCCAAACTTAAATTTTTTAGTCAAGTTTTAGGACGAATTGGCGTGTTGGGACATTTTTGACAGCCCGGCTGTAGCTTATTTTGCATGGGTTAAAATATCCGGAGTCCGAACATATTTTAACATTCAAACTCTAAGAACATTTCAACACTTGTTTGCTCGGCTGGAGACACTTCACGAGATTAAAAAAAAAGTTGATTTTTTGGATGTTAGTTGAACCCAGTTCCAAACCAACCCGAATATTACAAAAAAGTTACCTATTCAAAACTCGCGACCCGCCTTCATTTCTATTTTGCGATCTAGGGTTTTTTTTCATTTCGTCTCCAATACAACCTTCAGTTACTTTTTATCTTCTAGGTTTTCATTTATAATTTTCCGTGGTATATTGTGGGAGGCCTACATTCACGAAGCAAGACTACGATAAATCTACATCAAAGCAAATTTGAAGATGAATAATTAAAAATTGGTTGCAAGAATGAAATAGGGGTGAGTTTAGCTTCCATTAAAATCATAAGACTGGTTGTATTGCTTGAAGTTTTATGTAGTTTGAATCAATGTATTTTCATATTGATTTATCATGTTTAAATCATACATAGTATTTTGTTGTAGTTTGAATCAATGTATTTTGACATTACAAGCTTTAAATTGTTTCACACATCATTAAAACAAAGGATATGGTTCATTTGTGAGAAAAACACAATATTTCCATTTGTATCAATATTTTCATCTGTTCCACCAAAATACCACTACTATACCACCATTTCCTTAAAAATGTTTATAGTTTTAGAAGATCAATTTTCAAATAGAAAATTTGCATTACATCATAATCTATTTTTTCTCACATTAGAGCGGCAGAAAATATGGATCATTTGTGAGAAAAAAAAACACAATATTTCTCATTTGTACCACCACAATACCACAAAAATACCATATTTTTTCCAAAACAAGTTTACACTTTGAACATCTAATTTCATAAAAGAAGTTATCTAACATCATAATCTATTACTTCTCACAACAAAGGAGCAAATGTATGCTTCAACTCTGAGAAAATTTGTCTTTTCCTCTTTTGAAAAGTTAAATGATGACATAGATGAAAATAAGAAGAATGATGTTGTTATGATGGCATCAACTATTAACAAACTTTTTTCGTAAATCCCTCGATGGTAAGGAGGTTGGTTGAATCTTCCTTATATCATGCACATTCAAAATAGAAATGGTAAAGAAGCTATGTGTGTCATAATTTGTATTCTTTTTATCACGCTCCTTCTACAAGAATAGTTTGTATAACCAACTTTCTTCTTCCAATTTAAGTGAATTATAGAAAAGGCTATTAAGGTTAATGTTAACTTTAAATATCCCGCGCTGATAACTAATAATTTTAAATTTAGTTCAACTGTCTTGCTCATGTAAATCCCTCATCATGGAGTTACTCATTTTGTTAAGTATTGATTCAACTTGGGATGTTAAAGAATAAGACAGAGTTACTGAATTACAATGTTTTAGATGATTTAAAATAGTTTGAATAAATAATTTGATAGAAATGACCTCAATACTTGCTGCTCACCTTGTCATTATTTTTCCTAAAGTTTCTTATAACATAGGTTTTTGCTCAAAAACCTAAAGGGTATGATGTTAGTACTAAAAAATGTGTACATAACATGACTAGATCAATAACCTCACTATATCAAATTTATTAATAAAATTGATCAAATCCTTCTAATAATTTGAATTGTCGTTTAAACAAACTCTTATCATCAATTTAACCCTCAACTTTATCTTTATTGGGCAAATTAATACAAAATTAACCCTAGGCTAATTGTCTCATAGCAGCCCAAATGGGAAAAAGTAGCTTGAATGGCATTAAGAATTAAATAAATTTAATATGGAGCTATATTAAGATAAATATGATACGATAAAAGGAATTAATTTAATTTTGATCCTTTTTTTGTCCATGTTTAGATAAACAAGTTAAGTCCATCCATCAAAGAAAAAAACCCCATTTTCAATGATCTAATTAACCTATTATGCCAAATGGAACTAATTACTTTGAGTTAATTGTATACAAGTATGTTTAAAATATCGTTAATTCAATAGAAAGATTTTTTGAAACCTTAGAACATGTCAATTAAAGCATAATGATATAATTTCATCCCTATTAAACCAAAAAGATCAACTTTCATTCAAGAGAAGATGTGGCAGTGTAGGTTATTCAAATTTATTCAAATCTTTGAATATTATTTTAGCTTCGGAAGCATGATTCAATTTAGCAAAAAAAAAAAACATTTATCATAATGTTTTATCTGAAAACTAAATGGGTTAACTTCTTCCATTTGATCAAAATTGGGTTAGGCCACATTTTGGCTTAAAATTAATACAACCAGTTATCATAACAACTCCTCCAAAATATAGGTTTACCTCTATATAAGTTTACATTATGTAAAATCCATTTTACTTTATTTAACCATCAAGCTATACCATTTTTAGAGTGGGATAAGTTGAGATTGGATTTACTCAACGAAAATTCACCTACACTTTTGACATTAAATGATTTTAAGTGGGATGAATAGTAGCTTGAAGCAAGTGAAAATAATGGTGAAAATTTAATTTAGCTATGCAAATGATGAATTGTGAGAGAAAGAGAGATACCAAATTTAGAGAAACCATTATTTCTTAAGCTTTACCACATTCCTAACACTCTTTCATTAAACTCAACACCCTCCAAACACACACAATGACCTTAGGTATCATCAATGACCTGGTTGAGCTCAAAATTTATAAAAGTGACAACCAATTTATCTTAAGCTAATTTTAGCTATGATTCCGGTCGACAAATTGGGAAAGTATATTTAATTTAATATATATATGGTATAATTTTGAAAGGTAATAGTTTAATTTTGAAAATACGAGACCAAATTGATACCATATAGACAATAGTTTAAATAAACAAGCACAACACCATAAGCGATGCATCTATTCCTAGAAATGGACACATTACCTGCTAATGCTCGATTAAATAAACTAAATAACTTATGACATTAATTTTAGTATGTGAAACAATTTATGTTGACCGACAAATTTCTTTTATCTAATATAAAAGATTAGATAGAATTTATATTAAGCTGGAAGTTTCATATAAAGACAATCCCCTATAGTTAATTAAATCTTAGACAATCAAAATGGCCTAAGAAAACTCTCAATTTAGATCAAAATATAGTCTTCATGAATTTCAAAGTTTTAGGACTTTCAAGGTTGGTGATCTACCTAAAAATTACCTATTTTTAATGTAAATTTCATGCTCATTTTATGCATATTTTTAATGGTATTGCACTGTAAAGAAAGTTATTTTGCATATTTTTTTGTCTTCGGATACAATAAATAGATTTTTGGTGAAAAAGAAGAAAAAACGATGCAATTTGGAGCTAAATTGAGCAAAGAAGAAAATTTAGATCTAGCGCATTTCGATGTGACTTTCCATGCTTAATATCCTTCATATTTATTCCATGTTTTTGAATGAAATTATACTAAAGAAAGGTTTTTTCATGTTTATCTTATAGGTATACCAATCTGGAGAGCAACGGAATTAAAACGGGGCGAAACAAAGCTGAAACGAAACAAAATGGGGTGAAACGGTGGAGCTACGGGTAGGGTGGTACTATAGCACCCAAAATGGTGTCATAGCGCTAGACACAAGCACTATAGCGCTCAGGACAGTTATTACATGGGTTTTTTGGTGATTCCGGGCCATTCTGAAATATTCTGGAAGCTTTTGGACAACTTGCACTTCCGATGGAGTGATTCAATTAATCTAGATACTTTGAAAAGCATTTGAATGAAGAAAAGTGTCTATTAAATGAAGAGATGTGTCTCTTAGGGAAAGGCGGGGTTTTATTTCTTTTAAATGGAGGGGTTGGTGCCTCTCATAAGGGGTAATTAGGAAGCAATTAGAAGAGTCTAGGGAAGAAATTAGGAAGTGTTTTAGGAGGATTTTGGCGTGAGTTTATGGAGATGTAAATTTCTCCATTTTCTGGAGAGATTGATGAGGAAATTTGATAGATATGAGCGACACATTGATCAACATGAAACTTTGTTGGAGAGATTTTCTTATTTCTTTCAGAGGGAAAAAACTAAGTACTATGTTCTCCATTTTCTTATAATTTTTGTAAACACTTTCTAATGGATTTTCTTTGATTTGAACTAAGTTTTCTATTGTGTTTTATCCATGCTTTGTAAGTAATTTTTCTTAACTCTTTTCTTTTAATATGAAGTAGTGACATGCATAGAAAAAATTGTTTTATGATAGAATTATTTTCATTTTAATGTGATGAGTAATATCTCATTTTCTTCATTGACATAACTTAAGTGACAATATATTATGTTAAAATTTGTTGCATGTGAAACTAAGATCCGGGAGAGCGGGAGAGCTGATCTACCTAAACACTACAAGGAAGCTTCCACAAGCACCCAATCGAGGTCTCACCTCTTGAGCAAATGTATATTTCAAAATCCCTAATTTTATGCTCGGTTTCATCAATTATATGTATACGGTAATGAAAATATTATTGGTTTTTTAAGTTTAATAATAAAAATCTCCCTTGAGCAGTGTTGTACTGATGTTTAGATCTAATTCTAGTATTCCTACTATGATTATCAGTTAAGAACAAATGTACTCTTTATTTTTTTCGAAGTTTTAATAAGTGTTAGAATTTCATATTATAATTTAGTTTCCTAAAACATATAAAAAATACCCATATTTAATATTTTCTATTGGTTGTATTATCCTGGTAGGAATATTTTTTATTCATCGTTGAAGTGGGAGCAATGCGCTCTTATGCTTCATCCATCACATCAAAGCACAAATCTCTATAGATAAGGTCATCATTGCACACAAAGAACAATTCAAACGATTAGGGGGCAAGTGCAAGAATAACGCAGAGGAACCAATCAAATCTCACAGCGAAAAAAGTTCAAACCACAGGAATAGTGGGCCACAATTGGAACTAGTCACGTGAAAACACCCTAATGGCCATCAAGGATGAAGAGGCCGTCAAGTTGCCAAGGCAGTTAAGAAATCCATATGGTGGTGACCAGTCTCAATATTGTCATTTCCACCGTGTAAAAGAACATTCGAAAAAAAAAATTTCAATTAAAGGAAGAAATTGAATGTATGATACGCCAAGGTCACCTGAGTCGATACTTATACGAACAAGGTGAGGAGAACTAGAGGAGAATCGTAGGACTTATCGACTGAGAAATACAACTCTAAATTATTTTATTTGAGTAAAAGACTGGCTTATGAACTCCTAATTTTATTTTAGTAATTTCATGTTGCTTTAAAATGTCATTTTAACGATTTTTTTTATTTTCTCATGAAAGATTTTTGTGCAGAAAGTCTCCTTGAGGAAAAGAGGTAGACAAGGTCCTCATCCATGCCTTTGAAAGTCGAGCCCAAGAGGCAAGACTCGAAGGGAAAATGCGATACTCCTGAATGTCAAGCGCAATAGGCAAGACTCAATGAGAAGTTACCATGACCCTGGAAGTCGAGCCCAAGAAGTAGGACTCAATGAGTAGATATGATACTTCTGAAGGTCAAGCCCAAGTGGTAAGACTCGGCGTAAGTCCCCTTCTGCCCCAAATTCGAATCTCAGCTAGGTTGAATTATCACATATGAGGATCTGTATTTAGGGGACAGGATGATACATCGACCCTAGGGCTATTTCAATATATATATATATATNTATTTTTGATATTTTATTGCAGGAATAAGGAATTAGGGTCATTGAAGTAAAAAGATGCAAAAAGGAGCAAATTTGGAGCAAAAAGGACCAAAATGTGAAGATTTGAACTAAGCCGCCGATGGCGCCCTCGACGTCGCCGACGGAGAGATTTTCTCGAGATTATAGAACAAAAATTATCTAGAAGTCCGCCGACGGCGAGATCGACGGTTATGCCTACTCAAGCTTTGGATAAGGCCAAATTTTGAAGGGATGCTTAGGCAACTCTTAGGAAAGCTCATCTACAATTTTAAAATAACATTTTTGCCGAAAAAATAGAAGAAGTGCAAGCAGTCTAAAGTGTGTTAGAGGCCTTGGAGGTTACCAGTAGTGTATAGAATTTTCATTAGAGTGTAACAATTGTGATGAATTCTTCGAGAGATTGTAAGAGTGGAGGGAAAGTGAGAGATTTCTTCCCCCTTGCTACTTCGAAGAGGAGTTCTGCGTGTTGTAAAGAAAGGAAGAGAATCAGAGGAACTTCAAGGAGTGTAAAGAAAGGAAGAGATTCTTGGGNTATGAGTGGTCCTAAAAGAAGACACTAACCCACACAATACAACACACACAAAAATCCAAAAAAGAAAAGATACATATAAGATCCAAAAAACCAAAAACCATTAACACGCTAAAAAAGATAGGGATAACTCAGTTTAGTCCTACCTCTGCCTCGAGTTCTCGGAAGGGAGTCTGCGAGCAAATTGGTGAGATGCGTACCATTACCCGAAGTAACCAAAATATCATCCATCAAATTCATGAGCTCAAGTAGGTCTGCATTTTTCTTCTTCCTTCTGGATGTGTAATACTGTCTTTCTTCATCCGATGATTGACTCAAATGATCGCTGGATTGGTCTAAAGGTGGTCGAACAAGTGCAAGCTGTTGCATATCATGGATCTCATGTGTCTGAGTAACATTAACATCTTGGTCAACCTGATGAGGCAGTGGAGAAGCAGAAGAAATATTGCCACCCGTAACATCAATAATAGGTTCTAGGGCAAGTGAAGTCTGAAATGTATCCCTCGCCCCCACGAAAGAAGGTTTCAAAGATGAGAAAACTACAACATTGTGCGGAGGTTGAATGGTTGATATATTGATAGTGACATCTTCAGGTGTATCCTTTTTATGATCAATACTGTTGATAACTTGGAGGATATCAGGAGGGGGAATCTCTGCCTCTGGCAGAGCATTTTGCTCCTATGGTCTGAGGTGGGAGTGTAGATGATGACATTGAGAATTGGAGTGACCAAACATATGACAGTTCGAGCAATACAAAAAGAACGACTCAATCACAATTTGCCAAAACCATGGTGTTGTGTGTTTAATCAAATTTCCTCAGAAGCAGTAGAAGTGATGTCATTTTCAACGAGATGAATGAGAAATATTAAAAATAGACATGTTCGTTTTGAGTGGCTTACTAAGCTCAGGCAATATAACACAACATTTTTTTAGTAAAGTAGTGAAATTTCAGGCCATGTAGGCGAATCCATACCAGAATAATTGAACGTCTGTGGGTCAAAATCCACCGACCATTTCAACATCTTCATTACTTTATTGTCAATTCAAATTACTCCTCTAACAAATAATTGTGTGTAATCCTCTTCATTAATGAGTTGATAAACATATTTATTCTATCTAAAAGTCTAATTTTTCACTCCCTAATAAGACGCATAAGCTCAAATTCTCACTAATAAGCTCCATTTTGGGATGACCAAAAATAAATTTCTCGACCAAATTCAATTGACAAGAGGAAGTGAGTTGATTACATTCAGCTTTTATAAAAAGGATGACAGACTTCTCATTCTTCCTATCAGGTTTCTTGAAGTCCTTCGCCAACTCAAATGAAGAAGCAAAGTGACACGATTTGGGAGTGCCCTCACTAATAAGCTCCATTTTGGGATGATCAAAAATAAATTTCTCGACCAAATTCAATTGACAAGAGGAAGTGAGTTGATTACATTCAGCTTTTATAAAAAGGATGACAGACTTCTCATTCTTCCTATCAAATTTCTTGAAGTCCTTCGCCAACTCAAATGAAGAAGCAAAGTAGCACGATTTGGGAGTGCCCGAGGCGTGGGCTCCGCAAGTGCAGTAGCATATGATCTCTAAGCACGACAAAAATACAACAAAATTGCACTGGACGGACGAGCGAAATCCGGAAGGAGGGTAGAAGAAAACGAGCACTGCCAAGTTAAGCAGAGGACAAACTAGAAAACGAAGTCTCAGAAGTCAGACGGCAGAAGTCGCGGAAGCCGAAGCCGAAGACAGGCAGGGCAAAGTCGCAGAAAGTAGCGGAATGCTTAGCTCGACGAGCTCTTCGAAGACAGACGACGACAGCGAAAGGGTCGAAACCGCAGAAGACACGATCCGCAGAGCCTCGACGAAGCTCGACGAAGACGATGAAACAGAGGGTTTTTCGAACAAAGACGATGGAACAGAGCAATTTTCGAGCGTGAAAATATCGTAGCAGGCTAGGGTTCGCCGTGAGAGCCACCCGTCACTCCCATTCGTTATCAGATAGAGAGATTATATATATATATATATATATATATATATATATATATATATATATATATATATATATATATATANAATTCCATCATTTAGGCTCTCAAAATCTGCTCAAATTCATCTTTTTTATCTAAATCTGATCCAAATTTAGCGGTTCAGATTCTCAAACCCCGCTATTAAGGCTCTCGTGCCCATCTCTTCAACTTCGAGCCCGCGGAAAAAAAAAAAAAATCTTAATTTTCTGTTCTTCATAGGAATCGACCTCACCACCCGGCACCCGCCATGTGAAGAAAAAGACCTCTACCTACTGAGTTAAACTATTTGCTTCAACATCTAGAGATTTATTTTATTATTATATAAATTCTCGCGACAATATAATATATACTCATATGTATATTTATACATGACAAAAAAAAAAGTCTTTAGATCTTGATATTTTTGGTCGACAAAGTGATCTCGACAAAAAATAGTGACAACTAAGCTGCACTTATAGGTGACATTTTGGACAAGAAATATTCAAAACTCGATAAACTCATCCAAAACTCCTATTTCAGCAAACTTGTAGTCAAACTGATTGATTTGACATGAAGAACCTAATGTTACCAAAATTAGTTCAATCTGAGTCAAATCAAGCTTAGATCAAGTTATTAAACCACTCTTAAAAGTTTTCCAAACATGTTTAAAAGGTTAAACAAATGTCGAATCCAGCAAACTTATAATCGAATCGAGTGTCTTGATAAGAAGAATCCAACGGGACCAAGATTACTCAATTTCGATATTGTTCGGACACTCAAATGTTCTTTAAACGCTATCTGATGGAAGGAGGTCATCCAGACCGTCCAATCAAAGTGGTTAATATTCTTATATTCATTGCACCCAGAACGATATAAATAGAGTCACACCCCTCCCATGAGAGGAGACTGGAGGCTTGACAGATAACTTAAAGTTTTAAGAAGGAACAGAAGTCAAGCGCCACCCATGTCACGGTCGATCGTCGTCGTCCACTGTCAACCGCCATCAACAACCACCAACCACCTTGAGCACTATTGTCGCAGTCAACCACCACTGACTGTCATAGATCACGTACTGTCGTCGATCACCACCAATCACTGTCAACCACTAACGACCGAAAGCCGCCAGTCGACGTTGTAAATTAGAAAACCTAATAACATTTTCTTGTATGTGGGACAATAAGACTCTGTAATCATTAATATATAGTGAATTTTTACATCTGGGTCAGACCCCATAATAAGGATTTTCCACATAAAAATTTCTGGTGTCATTATGAGTTGTTTTATTATACATAAGTATGTGTTGAATTCTTGTGCAACGCTAAGTTGATGATGCATTACTCTACCGCCGTGAATTTTCTAGCACACATCAATTCCCAATCTTATATTAAATTTTAACAGTTCTTTTGAATCATTATATTTATAAGTTCATGGATAAAAAATTAAAATTTATCAAAGTAAACTTTGATATTTCTTTGATTAGCGGTTTTTTTTTTCTTCGGGATTTTAGTTGTTTTCGGTTTCAGCTTGGTTTTTTTTTCTTTTAAAGGAGAATCTGTTTATGTATTTTATTTTATTTTTATTTTGTGATCTATTGATCTAGATGTTTTTTGCTTAGTGCTCTTGTTTGGATGACATTTTTGTTTTCTATTTTACTTTGGTTTTTTTTTTGTATGTTTTTTTGTTGGTTGTATTGATTCTTGGTATTGTTTCTCTGCTATTTGGTTAGGATTTGCTCTTCTCTTGTGGTTTTTGATTGCTTCTTGATTTTTTTCTTCAAATATCTCTGACTTTGATTAGACTAATACATGATTTTGTCTCATAATTTTGATTTTGTTGAGCTATGTTGAATTCCGATAATATATTAACTTTTAATCATTTTTTTGAATATTTATATTCATCAGTTCATGGATGGAAATTTAGTATTTTTGCTGATCTCAATTGTGATTTATCTAAATTATCTCAATTGATCTCATGTTCTTCTTTGCTCTATTTGTTTCTTTTTTTCTCGTTTGTTTTTCTTTTGTGCAGGTTGAAGATCATTATGACTTTATATAGATGATTTCAGTGGTGATTTTTGTATATTGACTTTGATGATCTTGCAGCTGTTCATGAAGCTTTATCTGTCTATTTGAGAGTTTGCTGTTTTTTTTCACCCATGTTTTTTGTTTTGTTAGCTTTTAGTTAGATCTTTAGTAGGTATTGTTGATTTGGTTTTGTGTTGCATTGCAGTTTTTTGGTTTTTATATATATTTTTGAATAAATTTAGATGTGGCCCTCATTTTTTTCCAAAAAAAAAAGGCTAAAAAATGGACTGTGGGTTGGTAGGGCGGAACCTCTCGGCAGTAAACTTATTTAAAATTAATGCTAAAATTAATATTCTGAGCTGTAGTCTTGATCCAGATGAATTCTGCAATATTCATAAATGTTTTTGCACACATGTGAAGTTTTCTTCAACCGTCAATCGCCACCGATCATCGTCAGTCATTATCAACTGCCGTCGACAACCCCCGATAGTCGTCGAGCACTATTGTAGTTGTCAACCACCACTTACTGTCGTTGACCACAGACCACCGTCGATCACCACCAATCATTATCAACCACCACCGATCAGAAGCATCCAATCGATGTTGTAACTTGGAAAATCGGGTAACATTTTGTTGTCTGTGGGACAATAGGTCTCTGTAACCATCAACATATAGATGATTTTTACATCTGGGTCAAGCCCCATGATTTTCTCCATTTACAGGTTTTCCATGTAAAAATTTATGGTGTCATTGCGGGTTGTTTTTTTTTTTACGTGAGTGTGCGTTGAATTATCGTGCAACGCTAAAACGATAATCAATTACTCTACCACCGCGAATTTTCTAGCACACATAAATTCCCAATCTTTTGTTAAATTTTAATAGTTCTTTTGAGTATAAGTTTATGGATGGAAATTTAATATTTAATATTTGTCAAGGTAAACTTTGAAATTTCTTTGATTAACTGTTTTTTACTTTGGTTTTTAGCTGTTTTTGGTTTCACCTTGGTTTTTTTCTTTTAAAGGAGAACTTTTTATTTATTTATTTCTTTTGTGATCTATTAGTTTACATGTTTTTTGCTTAGTGCTCTTGGTTGGGAGGCATTTTTGTTTTCTATTTTACTTTGGTTTTTTTGTTTGCTTCTTGTTGGTTGGATTGGTTCTTGGTACTGTTACTTAGCTATTTGGTTAGTGCTTGCCCTTCTCTTGAGGTTTTTGATTGTTTCTTTCTTTTTTTCCTTCAAATATCCTTGAATTTGATCAGATCAATACATGATTTTATTCATAAGTTTGATTTAGTTGAGCTATGCTGAATTTGAATAATATATTAAATTTTCTAAGTTCATTTGAATATTTATTATCATTAGTTCATGGATGAAAATTTAATATTTTTGCAGATAAGTCCTGAGCTCAGTTATAATATATCTAAATTATCTCAATTGATTTCCTATTCTTCTTGGTCCTGTTTGTTTCCTTTTTTCTCTTTTTATTTTTCTTCTTTGCAGGTTGAAGAAAATTATGACACTGTTTAGATAATTTTCTGTGGTGCATTAACTTTGGTTAGATCTGTTGTAGGTATTGTTGAATTGATTTTGTGTTGCGTTGCAGTTTTTTGGATATTCATAATTTCTTTTGAATAAAATCAGGAGTGATCCTCGTTTTCTTATAAAAAAAAAAACAGAAAACGGCTCCACAATATTGTGGATTTTACATCTACGGTGGGTTGGTAGGGCGAAACCTCTGGGCAGTTAACTTATCTAAAAGTAAAGCTGAAATTAATATGTTTATCTACAGTCTTGATCTAGATGAATTCTGCAGTATTCATAGATGTTTTTGTACACAAGTGGAGCTTTCTTCAACCTATTTGGAACTTTATTAAAATTGAAATCGATAATGATTGAAGAAGAATGGATCAAAGGTCGAACGATGTTCAAATATAATTTAAATCTTGGATAGATAAGTATGAACCGAGTCCAAATTAGATCCAAATCAGATTTACAGCCCGTTCAAACAAAACTCAAACCAGTTCGAGCATATTTCACCTCTTGATTAACATTTATGTTACAACGAAATAAACCTTAAATTTCATAGATATTATTTTCTCTCATTTTATTTGTTAAGCTCATAAAACTCCCCTAAACTTTAAAATTATTGACCCATCATTTTCAAAGTCTAAATAATTTATTTCATGTGATTCAACCATACCATCAAGGCATTCTTGCTGGTTGTGAGAAGACATCTTACACATGAAGATGTGAATGTAATGATGCAAATGGAGGAACTAAATATAGTGATTATTTAATTATACGAGCACGATAGAATTGATATGAATGTCTTCAAATGATACGTTTGTCCCAGACTAACTTTATAGGATATGTGGTCAGATGAATATATGAAAGCGATATTAGACTAATTGTATTCACCAGTAAAAGAAAATTTATTTGGAAAAAGATGGCATCAAAATAGTACTGCCATACCTCCTCAATAAATTCAAATAAAAGAAAAAAAAGAATATACACCATTTTATTTAGATTGACCAATCACAATTATAAAAAGATTAAACTCTCTCCTGTGCGTTGTCTGACAATTTGAAAACGCCTATAAAATATAAAATACGCAACATACTAATCTTTGTAATATACTTTGTACGTATATCAAAATTCTGATATAATGAGTATTGGAAAGAATTATAACTTGTAGCCTGCGATCAAAATAGTATTTAAGTTTTAAATAAATTTAAAAAATGTAATAATTAGGATTTCATATTTGAAAAAAAATAAATTGACCATAAACGTATAACGATATATTATATGAAAATTTAACTGATTAAATCAAACCTAAATGTTCGTTAAACAAAACTTTCAAGTTTATCAGCAACACTTTTCGCCTATAACATATAATAGCATGACTTTAGATTGTAAAACAATGCAAATGGCAACTAGATTAGCCAACTGTAATAACCAAATAAACCAAATATAATACTAAAGAAAAGGAAATGATAGCTAGTGTCCATTATGTCGTACAAATTCTATTTGTTAGACTATACTTTGACTGAAGTTGAATAGCTATACCATCAGAAATTCAAACAGATGTACTTTTCTTTTTTTAGTATGAAAATATTGTTTCGAGTCAAAACGCACTCGTACTTCACCAATTACTGTGCTTCAGTCTTCAGACGCTTTAGGTGCTGAAGAATCGACTCCTTAACCTATGAAAAGTTTTTCATTAAATCTCCGATTAAACATGATGGGATATTTACATATATGCCATGCAAATCTAATCCATTTACATGCCTAGCACCTATAGATGCCATAAACATATGCATAAAAAGTGTATTCCATTCTTAAAATGATAGAAATAGTACGCTTTACATACCATGCTTGTTTTACGATATCTTTTGTCTTGTGTTGAGCGACTGCCTTCGCCCTTAAGAGGGCTGCAGATTTTGCCTCCTATAACTCCGCTCTCCACAGAAGCAATTGGCTGAAGAAAACAAGAGAAATTGGTAAAGATCGATGATAAGGTGTAGTAGTAGTCGGAGCCTGTGAACCTCATGTCTACTGATGGCAGTGTTGACCGGCTCTCGTGCTTTTCCATTAGCTGTTTGCCCGCTTTGAATTGATTCACTTTTATGCGCTTCGGAGGGGCCTCGGGTGCGAGTGAGATCTGATCCAATGGAGTGCAGCCCACCGTAGGTGGAGCCATCCTTCATGTTGTGATCTAACATTAAAGGAGATTTTTTTTGCAGATTTATGGATCATCAGAACTTCAAATTTTATGTTTTAAATTATCATCAAATTATGTAGTTATATTGGTATTAATTCAATACATCTTCAATTAAATGAGTAAATGAAAAATAAAAATAAAAACCATTGTGGTGAAGATCTTTGGGGTTGAGTTCGAATGGTCGGTTGATGACTTCAATTTCCTGCATCAGAAGGGGTTTGTTAAGCGAAATTGCTAACTTTTAGCTAAAGTAAAGTGAGCTTTTACCATCGGTTTTCCGTCTAGTAATTCTTTGACCTCGGCAAGCTTCTTGAATCTGGCTTCAGATTGAACCACAAGCCTCCCTGCAAGAAATTATGCTTGAAATAAATTTATTGCAGTATTGGCAGGTGAAACAGAAGAATAAATTCTCATATATTTTTTTTCTTTTTAGGCATGAAGAATTTCATTCATAGATCATGGTTGCTGTAGAATAGCATATTTACAACAACGAGCCAGAGAAGTTTAAAGAGATTTAGAATACATCATTGCATTGCTATCAGTATATGACCAACCAAAACAGGAACATGATGCGTCTGTTATTAACTTAGTATTTTTTTAAGGGGTCATTTACATACATACCACATAATTCTTATGTATTTAGATATCTAATACCTAACATTGTTTTTAACAAGCATACCACTCAAATTTTTAACATCACATCAAAAATACCACCATTACAATCTTTTTAAAAGTGAAACACATAATTCCATGCATAGGTTAATGACATCACGGTGTTATAAGGGTAAATATCAAATCTTAGGAGTTAGATATGTAAATACAAAAAAATTGTGTGGTATGTTTGTAACTTTTTCTTTTTGTGATTGGCTTCTCTATTCTTTTCTGGCAGCCTCTTTTTTTTTCTAACTGGTTTCTTTTCTATGTGAAATAAAAAGAAAAGAAAAAAGGATGGCACAAAATTATCTGCCTCGGTTTTGTATGGCAATAGATGAAATTTAAATTATTAGAATTCAGTAAATCCCGTAAATCCAGATTTAATAATCCGGACAGCCTCTTGCAGCACATTGTGAACCTTGCCCTAGAAAATACTCGGTTACTCACCAAGCCGTTTCTTTCCTGTGTTCTTAATATAGCCTTCCTGAACCATTCTGTCCATTAATTTCCTTATTGCGTTCTGGTTGGCTTCTCCAGTCAGCTTTTGCTGAAGCTTCCCTACCGTCACGTATTTCATTGGAAGAGCATGATATAGAGCCTGCAGACAAGTTGGCTGTATTTAGTCCTAAGAATGCAAAACCTTTATCAACTAGAGAAAAACAACAAAGATGATAGAATAATTAGAATATAAGATGCTTAATATCTTGTATTAGGTTTTTAAGAGTTTATAAATTAGTTAATAGATTAATTAGCAAGGAACTATTAGTCCTGTATTCTATAAATAGCTCCATTTGAAGCAAAATGAGGAATGTAATGAAAATGTGGTGAGCTTCTCTCCTTTCTTCAAAAATTAGGCGTGGGAGGAATAGAGAAGAGAAACACATAATGAGAAGGATGCACGGCAATTTGAGGATGTTGGCAACTATAAAAATTAGGAAGGTGGTAAAAGGAAAAGAAGCTTATCAAATTTTCATTACATTCCTCATTGTGCTCCAAATGGAACGATTTATAGAATACAAGACTGCTAATTCCTTACTAATTAATATATTAATTAGTTAACTTTTAATTACCTAATACAAAATAGAAAGCATCTTATATTCAAATCACTCTATCAAAAGCTTAATGTATCCTTACTTTCATGTACATGTAGTCCTCATCAACATTGGTATTCATCCTTTCTTGGGTGTCATGCATTTCCACTTCTTCTTCTTCTTTCACTTCATCATTTTTTGAAAACAAATCCTAAAGGTACAAGATTTGTCAGAAGAGTTTTGAGCAAGAGTTGAGCGAGAAAATAAATAGACAAATAATAATGATAATAATAATAACCTTTTCTCTTTTGATGGTGTAACAATCCTTGCCAGTCTTACATAAAAGTCCTTCTTTTAGCAACTTCTCCACAATAACTGACGGTTTATATTAATTTCAAATGCGTGAATCAAGAAGAAAAGAGCAGGATAGTATAGTAGTTCCATCATCTTAAAAATGTACTAGCAAAAGTGGTTGAACTCTTTCCTATTACCTTCAGTCAGGGCCTGCAGACCATCAAAATGGAATCATCAGACTATTGCAATTAATAAATATATGCATTCACTAAAGGTCAAATAAGTAAAATAAAATTTTCCTACAAAAATTTCCATTGCCATTAAGGTTGAAGTTTGATATACTTATGTCTACAGAACCTTATGAAGATATAATAATTATTTAGTTTGTTTATCAAACCAATTAAGGGTAGTAACCTAGAGTTAATATATGGGCTTTTAGGAACGCAAATAAAATCATCCCTAAGAGAAAAGCACAAAATAAAAGGCAGATGCAAACCAAAGAATTACCAATGAGATATCTGGAAAATTGGAAAGAATGTCAGCATGATCGAAAGTGCTGATATGTCTAGAATAAATCCATTCCTTCACCTGACTCATCAATTCACCTTCATGTGCAGCATCTTGAGTATCAGCTATAACCATAAGGAAATATTTAGAATATATAAATATATACATATACATATATGGGCGTAAATAGAAGAGAGAATAGCTTCCTTTATCAAAGGTACCAATTTAAGAGATAGGATGCCTATTAAAAAGCCATCTAATTGACAACTGAAAGCAGAATGCAGCCCATTTGGAGTTAAAAAAGGGAGTAAAAAAGAAGAAGAGGAATGGTATCCTTTAACACTAGAAATCATTTTTTTATTTAACTGATTCAACTAATTGTATTTATTTCAAAAATAATGTTTCAAAAACTGCCTCACCATCAGAATTGATTCCATTATCTTCTCCTGTAAATTTCTGACCTGCTGAAAAAACTATTTAAAGCAATATTACAATAACATAAACTTGATATAAAAACTAAACAGGGTCAATGAATTACCGGCAGGAGCCACATAGTACTTGTCAGCAAGAGAAGGGTGGATCTAAAATACATTAGTCGTTAGTTTTGAAATCTTTCACAGGCATATCTAAGGAGGAACACAACTTTTAGAGACAATGATATTTTCTAGGTTAGCAAATTTAGAGTTCAAGGAAAACTTCAAGTCTTGAAACCGTATTACAGGAAAAAATTCTCTCAATGTTATATATATTTTTTGCGTCACTCTTATATCTAAAAGCATACAAATCAGGACCCAAAATTTGAATACAAATTAAAGGTTATGATTTCTGCTTTGTGATCTATGTTTGAAAACTCTTATATCTAGAAGTCAAGCATACAAATTAAAAGCATAAAATACCTATTACAACCTTTCTAAAAAATATTAACCTGCCCCAACCATAAAAATCAGGACAAGTAGAATCAAAAACATGTAATTCTACTGTAGTTTAAGTTTCATTAATGTACCTCACTATCAGAAGATGAGTCATGATTTTGATCAGAATCAGCTCCCAAGTTCACCTCGTCCTCATGATGGTCATCATTGTCATCCTCACAAGGATCAAGGATGCTCTTCACCTGCAGGAGTAAATTAATTTGATTTAGCTAGCTAAATATTAACCTTACTTCGATGAACAAGTTTTCCTTACAGACCTTGAGAGCTAATACCAAATGCCTGCTGTTGACGTTTCCAACTGCCATTCTTAAAGGATTTTTGGTCCATGTGTTCTTGGATTCATTTTCATTGCAGCTTCTAAAAAAGGGAGGTTCGTAGTCTTTTGGCTGCTAGGCCATAAATAGTTTTATGTTTTCATCAGAAAAATAAAATGCATAGGTTGACATAACAGCATGTTATCATCATAAGAATAAAAAACATATGATGTTATAGCTCTTAGCAACACTACACCACCTGCCGCAATCATTAATCCAGGTGGTCCCCAAAGGAGAAGGTTCCGCCATATCATAACCAATTCAGTTAATGGGAGATATGCATCTAGAACTTTCTGCTTTCCATTATATATACCTACAACCATGTATTACAATTGTGTAATGAAAGATGAAAGACTGATGGCATGATATACTCTCCAGGTTCACTCTCTAGTATTATTCTCCTCTAATTTCTGCTTCTGCAATTCTGTTCTGTCCTGCTTTTAGTAGCAGTAGTTCCAAGGGATTCATATAATTTAGCAAAACATCATGGTACTACTTGTTTATTGGGATAGTCTAAATGGTTAGATGAGTTCTATTAATTCCTCAGGAAGACATAATAAATCATAAGTGGCCATTCAAGCTGTTTAACATACTTGATAAGTATTATTTTAATGCATTTTTCAGACAATGAGCATTGCCACAATAGAGAAAACTGCAGAAGGCTTATCTTGCATCATATGAAAGTAAATTATAATGCTTACCGTAATATCATCATAATAGAGAAGCTTCATTAGAATGGTGCGCTGGAAATCATGCAGACATTTGTTTAGTTTTTTCAGATATACTTATTAGTGTCAAACCGATAATGCATGAAAAATAAGTTTCAAGTTGTACCTCTGGTGGCATGTGGTCAAGAGTCCTCATCAATTGAACTAGAGTCCGAATCATCTTGCAAGCCGAGCTCCTAAAAACACTTATATACTAAGAGCCTAATTCAGGTATAGGGCTTAAGACAATTAGAGTGGCCATCATAAATACCTCATCTGATCAGGAGTGATATCCATGCTAGTTGTCCTGAAGGTGGCCCCATTTTTTTTGTTTCCATTGCGACTTATGTTCATGGACACCTCTTCTTTGCAGGAATTCACATAACTGAAAGAAACTGCAAGAATTGATCCTCGAGGCTTAAGTTTATTATGCATAAGAAGATTAAATTCAAAGAAGTAATTCAAGGAGTACTTAAAAAAAATAACGTCAACATACAAAGAGGGAAAAACAATATCTATTCTAATAGGCAAACAGGGGTGAAGCCATATCTATTCTAATACGCAAGCAAAGACACAGTCATAAGAAAACTAGAAGACATCATGGAAAAGATGATCTACTTATGGATATGCAGCAGGCCAACTAAGATCAAACAAATATTAATGGAAACAAACGGCAGAAATAGGTATCGAGCACGTCCAAAATAGCAAAGAATCTCATCAATAAAAAAAGGAAGTAGTGAATTAGACTCACAAGAATATTCTTCTATCATAGGGCCTTCTACATCCTCGCATATACAAAATAATAGCGTCCTCAGGTACTTTTTCTGTAACGCATCGTAGACACCTGAAAAAATCGGCAGAAAGGCGAATTAACATTTTGTAAAAACTAAAAACAAATAAATCCAGAATACACCATTCTGGAACAAGTTCGAAGTTCATTGATGACAGCGCACTTTACTAGTTGTCCATACCTTTCTCCATCCAGTCGATCATTCTCCTGGATTCGGCGTCCAACGGCATGAGCTTCTTAATCTTCATCTCTGAAGACACAATACAAAATACAAGCTGAAATCTATAGACGTAGGGAAAAAAAATCGAAGCAAGCAAGAATGCGCAGGAAGTAAAACAAACCTAAGGCTGGAACCGATTTGTCATTGAAGTAATTCTCAGGAAACAGCCCTCGTATATAGCTGATGTTGAAAATTGCGATGCGTAGTAGATTTCTAGTCTATTTGTCAGAAGAGCATCGATAAGATCGAGAAAATCAGTGAAGAATGGTTCGGATGAGGCATGAACCAAGTTCATCGATGACATTTTTAACTATACCAGAATAAGATCGAACGAAATGGAGAACGAATGTATAAACTACCATCTATAACCATTGTTTTTAATTAAATTCCCCCCAAATCAGCTCTCATGGCATAATTAAAACAATCAAATCGTATAAAAGAGGTGGGTTATTCGACAAAGAACGCGACAAAATCCACCCGTTCGCTCGTGAAATCCATAAACTCAGACATCATAAAGCATTGAATGCGCGAGCTCGGCTCAAATCCAAACGACAAACAATTACACAAACGAAATTACACTAAATCTCGAAGCAATTATTGTGTGCATTCCAAGCGAGAAAATACGTAAGAACGTTACCAGCAGCAAGGATTCCTGCTCCGTTATCTCAGCTTCCTTCACTTGCTGAGCAACAACCTGAATCGAAGATTCGATTAAGGAGGAGAAACGGAGAGAGAGACAGAGAGAGAGAGAGTCCTGCGATCACCATTTTGGCGCGTTCGGAAAGAAGAAAGCGTCTACGATCCTAGTGCGCCTCGAGCAGGGCAACCGAGACTTGAAATCGAGAGCTGGGAAGCTTCTGGCTGCTGTGGGAGTCTATATATAGGCAGTTTTGAAAGGTGGTATGGTTGTCCAGACATTGGTTCTCGTGTTTCTAACTTTCAATTAAATTTGATTCAAAATTTTAAAAATTAAATTGATTTTAATTCTGTTTAAAATTAAAATTCAGGAGTAGATTTACAATTAATTAAAACATAATTATGAAACTGCTGAAAAATAATTTTTATTATAATATATTTTTTTAAAACGTCAGAACATAAATAGAAAATTACCGCCGCATCTAATTAGCATCATTGAGAAAATGCAATTTTTTTTGATAACTTTTTGAAAAAATTATCAAAACACAGTGATATCCCATTGACACCGCACCACAATTAAACTAATTATTTATTAGTATTTAATTAAAGTAATTAAACTATAATTTGTTCTTTCATTTTATTAATTAATCATAAAGTAATTATTTATCAGGTTATACTAATGGCAGTAAAATTTATTAAATTATAACTAAAATAAATTAAATCATTAAAAAAAACATCAATTCTTTAATATTCTCGTATTTATTATTTAATAAACTATAAAGAATTAAATTTAAGGTTCTTTAGTTTTAAAAAAAATAAATTAAATTAACATTTAATTAATTTACATTGTATTTAAAAAAAAAAAGCAACATTACATACCACACAGTTCTTATTTATTCACATATAAAATACTAAAGTTTGATATTTACGCTTCTAACATTTTGATGTCATAAGTTTATGGGTAAAAAATCATACTTAACTCTAAAACAATAATGATGGTGATGATTTTGATATAATGTTAATGATTTAAGCGCTATTCATATAAATATGAATGATTAGATTTTCGATACGTCAATATATAAAAATCTTATGTATATTAAGAAATATCCACATAAAAATCTTATCCAAACACCAACCGTCCCGCCCTATAATGAAAAAATATTAGGTCCAGTATTCACATGCAGTAACCTTACTCTATAACAAAAAACGTACGTTCGGACAGTGGACGCGATACTTCCTAAGAAAAAAAAAATGAATTGGGGTCTATCACATTCGGACTTTGGATGCAATTTTACCACCCTATAACACCTATTTTATTACGGAATTAATTTGCATTTTTTATTAAACAGAATTTATAAGAGTAAGCATTAGCTTTAAAGAAAAATTTTATTTATTATTGTTAAACAATATAAATTAAAATAAAAACCCTCGGTCAGAAAAAATTATTACATACGAACACCGCATACCGATTTACATCGTATATTACGATGATCTACGATGAGGATGTCTAAATTTTTATTTAAAAAAAAATAAAATAAATAAAAAATAAAATAAAACCCACTAAAATACATCCTCATCCTCACCGTAGATCATGATCGGACACCCAGCATACAGAGTCCGCATGCAATCCAAATTTTTTTTCCTTCGCCGGATCCTCTACCTCTCCCGCTTTCCCAAACTGCCCATTTGCCCAAAACCCTTGCTTCTGTTCCCGGTTTCGCCCAAAGCCATCTACTTCTTCGTGAGCGAACCTTCGCTGCACAGCCGCCATGATAGCTTAGCTGGGAAGGCAACGAAGGGATCGCGGTTTATAGCTACCACCGAAACTGTCATCTTCTCCTCCGGTCCGCACCTGCCAGAAACCATTGAGGAAGGTAAGCCTGTTCGCGCCATTCTTCCTCTTCGCTCGTCCCGGTTTTACTAAATCGGCCGATTCATAGGATTCAGTAAATCCCGAATTTGTATCGTATGAATTAGCATCATTTTAGGATTTACGGGAGCTCAGGATTTACGGTGGTGGTTTTTGCCGTTTGGCAGGGTTTAGTCTAAATCCTGTGTAAAACCGGCTGCCATAGATTGATTTCTGTTTAAATCCTGCTACAAACACCCCCGGTGGTTTTCTGTTCCTTCATCTCCAGATAAGCCATGGCGCTTGAGGAGCCATCTGTATGCACGGAAGTTGAGCAACATGGAAATTATGAATTGGACGAGGAATACGACGAAGAAGAAGATTCCTGGTCATCCGACTCGGAGGTGGGTGATGTGTTGGATTGGTTAGATTCAAAAGAGGGCACCGAGGGTGACGGCATAGGGGGTACATCCTTCTCCGTCTCAGCGGCGCGGCGCCCTAATGCCCGAGGTGGCCTTCTCTCTCGCCCCCTGCAACCTCTTTCCAACCGCAGTCAGAAGTTCGCCTCTCACATCCGAGCTAACCCTTTGGAGGTACCGCTGGATGTTTTGTTCTATGTCCATAGATTAGGGATTTTAAAATACATCTATTTTTTTCTCGTTGGTGCAACGAGTTCAAATTAATGATTTTCTTTCAATTGTTTCTTGTGACCACGTTTTGCTTTTTTTATATCTTTACTTTCCGGTGTGTGTTTATGGGCTGACATTAATTCAGGAATGGGAGGGTAGGATGAACGTGGGCATGTCAAATGCAGTAGCAACTGCTATCCGGGACACTGTGCGGGACTCTGCCATAGGGAGGACAAAAAACACGGAGAAAGCAGACAGGGCAACTGTCGAGCAAGTAATTCTCTTCCTATTGTTTTTTAGAAGATTTGCATACATACTGCTCAATTCGTTTATATTTACATATCTAACACAAACTTCAACTTCCATACATGCCAACTTACCTATGTATGAAAAGGTGTATTTCACTTTTTATAAGTTAAAATGATGGTATTTTTTGATGTGATGTGAATGATTTGGGTGGTATAAATGTAAAGGGTTTAATTTTGGTGTTAGATATGTAAATATATATAAATTTGGTGGTATGTACGTAATGCCCTTTCTTTTTTCATTCAACATGATTTTTGTGATTAAATAAATTGTTTTATGACTTGTTTATTGTTGATTCCAACTTTATATATCTATATATATATATATATATATCTATCTATCTATATATATATATATATATATATATCTATATATATATATATATATNNNATATATATATATATATATATATATATATATATATATATATATATTTGTATGCTAATATTTTGGTATTTTTCTGTGCTGTCACTTGAAGAAGAAATATGGTGGTAATTTGAATCTTGTTGCCATATGAACTTTGACTTTTTCTTGGTCATTTATTAATCTGTTCTTATGTCATCATCTTAGCTATGTTGGTTTTCATCGATGTGTTGTTATTAGGCTTATGAAAAAAAAGCTTTATAGCTCATGCCTACTTAGGCGGCTAATTTAGCTTTCACTTTATTCATGAGCTAGTTGTGTTCTTGGAAATCATTATGCTTCTTATTTTTTTGTTAATCATGTTTACTGTAATTTAATCTGAACTCTTTGTTACCAAACAGGCCCATTTTTTTTTGCAGTGTGCCTTATACTAGAATGCAAAGTACATTAGCAGTCTGACAGTGACAACTTTTCCAAACTTTTAGTGTTAGGATTTGTTAATGTGGCTTTCTATATTGCCCTCGTGAGATTAAATGAAGCATGTCCATGGGGCAGAAGTAGGGATCTGATGTTGCGATTTTGTTTCTAACGGTTAGCAAACTTCTGGCATCCCTAGTGCTCATCTATTTCCTGCTTTCAGTTTTCAAAATAGGCTCATATAAGCTTACATAATTTTATATGAAAGAAGAGAATTGTCTATAAAATTCTAAAAAAATTATTTGTTCACAATTATGCGTAAAACAATGATCCTTGCACGAAGGATGAAAAAGTATGACACATCACTTCGCTTGGTTTGTTTGAATGCTTTATGGGGTACACGATTGTTCAAATTAAATAATGCATAACTTGCAAATGATACTATTCTTGCCTAGTACATGTCATGCTTGCAAATATAGCTTCTTAGCTAAGATGTAATACAAAAAAGTAACTAGCTGATATTGTGGTTTAACTTTATCACCCGTTTTGAGAGTTAATGCCTAAAATAGTCCCCTGACTATCAACAAGTAGGCAATTTAGTTTTGGGGTTTTATAACGCTTTAATTTAGTCCCATATCATTGGAAATTGATCCGAATTAGTTCTAAGTCATATTTTTGTTTAATTTAATAGAGATTGGCTCCATTGATTGAGGATAATTTGATCATATTATAAATTTATATTCACGAAAACCACCCTAACTCGCTACTTCGTCACTTTGCGGCCTTGGACTTTAGTTGCCCTCTCTATTTCACTAATGCGACCTTGGTTGTTTCGTCGCATCTGAATATTCTTTGCTTTGCTGGTTCAACTGCTACTTGGCTTTAACATGCACATGACGAAACTTCCGCTTTGACCCACATGGGTTTGATATGGAGATGCTGCTATCCGAGCCAATTAGAGCAGACATGGACATGACCATAAACATGCGAAGGAGAGGAGGCTTTCATCGAAGAAGAAAATAATATTGTCTTTCCTTCCACCCCCTTACATAATTTGATTTTAATCAGAATTAAAGCAAAATGAAGAAGAAATAAAATTTTAGTTTATGTTGGATTTAGAGTTGTCGTTTTTGTTATTTTATAAGAGCTAACTCTTGCTTAAATTCTTCTCACTTCTTGCTACTAACAATCCCGTACCGTGCAAGTAAGCGAGAGTGAGACTTGGGTATCATCAATTTTCTTTTTTTTTGCAGCTAATACTGGTGCAAGCCTAGGGCATTAGTTTATGCAAGTTATTTCAATGTGAGAGCGAAATGTGGTCCTTAATTGCAAAAATGACTAATAGAGGAGATAACAGTCATGATTGTTTATCGAGGCGAGTAAATGTATGAGTTATTTTAATATATTTTTTTTCAATTTGATTTGTGAATACCATGAGATTTATACCACTTTTTGATATAGAGGTGACCATTGAAGACTGTCAAAAGAAAAAAAAAGGTCATCAACTATTAATGTGAAAGCCTTGAGAGGGTAAGTTTATTTGTTGCAAGTGTTTTTAGCTATGTTTTAGTTTTTTTTTTTTTCATGTTACGTTAAATTTTTATATATATTGCTTTTTTAAAAGTGCATATGAGAATAATGATCAGATGACAAATAAAAAAATATCGAACTATATGAAGATGGGTCTGAATGATTTGATGATATGAAGTTGGGTCTGAATGATTTGATGATACAAACTTCAAGTCTTTTGTGATTTGACTGAAATTATTTGTATTGAACTGGAAAATGTTGAGGACGAGGATAAAAATGTAGAGATAGATGAAAGGAATAGTTCCGATGATGATAAGGATGAGGACTGTGAGTATAATATTTCAGATGACTCTAAAAAATTCATAGAAAATAATTGTAGCGTTCATGGAGATGAGTTGTTTAAAAGCATCGACGTTCATCTTTTGAATTGAAAGGTACAACAAGCAATAATAAGAATATTTGAGAATATATTGAAAGTTTAAAGTTTTAATGAAATGTTGGAAAGAAAATGTAATCATGGTGACTATGAATTCCAATGATGAAATCGATGTTTATAATAACGGAGAAGATGATAGTATTAAGTGATCTATTTTCAATTTCATGAAATAGTTCAAAAAATATGATATTGTAGTGGGAATTATTTTGTAGTAAAGAAGAATTTAAAGAAACTGTGCAAAATTAGTTAAATGCATGTGGAAAGATATTTAAGTCCTCAAAAAAGGACAAAGGAAGCAGAGTTTTTTGTAGGAAGCTTAATTTTCTTTTTTATTCGTATAATTTGAAGTACGAGGGGAGTTATTCTTGACAAATAAAATTGTTTTAGAAGTACACCTGTTCATGGAATTATAATAACAAGACCCTATAATGTAGGAACAATCTAGGATAGTCCTCGTATATATTTTTAGTCTTCCTTTATGTTATCGCTATTTTCTTTTATTTATAAAGTGTATAGTGGTCTTTTTGGATTTTCCAAGTGTATACCTAATTGTCTCCTATATACGGCAGACTTCTTTAATAAAAAGGGGACTTTTGTGTGATCATTTTTATCTCTTCCTTTGTGCAAAGAGTAGGGTTTTCTCAGGAAACCTATTGTTTGACCTGTTAATAGGGTTCAGTCTTCCTTGGCGGTTTTCATAGGGTTTATTTACTAATGTTCGGGACCGGCGCCTGTTGCAAACAACTGTATCAGTTCCAAGAGGGGTATAACTGCTTAATATGGTGCTTTTCATGTTGTGCTGCTATCATCTTGGTATCAGGCAAGCTTTTTTATCTTGGGTTGTTTGGCTAGAGCAAAAATTCTTCTTGTAACGTCATAACCTAGTTCTGAAAGTGTGTTCTACAATCTTTTCTACCATTACAAGAAGTTGAAACTATAGTCCTTTGGCTTGTCCTCTGTCCAATTGTTCGATCCGCCGTTGTGCTAATTTCAGGTTCTAAAACTACCACCTCGTCGAAATCTTGAAAGATCTATTCAAGCAATCATGGTGGAAGAACTAAAACAAAAAATCCAGTTTTTGCAAGAAAGACTTGTTGTTCTTGAACAAGAAATTATGGAAATCGAAGACAAGAAAATGGTGTCGAGGAGGCAGTTGAACAAAAATGAAAATCCTTTCTTTCGAGAGATATCCGATGAGGAAGATAGACCAATTCACAACTATAGGGGAATACAACCTTGCCAAAATTCAGATTTTAGGATTAAGGAAGATAGACCAATATCCGAGGAGACAGTTAAATGATATTACTGATTTTGATTGAAAATGATACTCAAAAGAATTTATCAATTGGCTACAAACGATGGAGCGAATTCTTGATCATTAAAAAGCACCACAAAAACATGTGGTAAGTTGGTGGCAGTCTAACTAACAAAAAAACCATCATTTTGGTGGGAGAACTTGAAAAGAACAAGACAAAGATTTGGGCGATCAATAATTACAATATTGGATAAAATGAAGAAAGAATTACAAAGAAAATTCTTACCGGAGCATTAGGGTCTGTTTGGGGCAGCTTATAAGTGCGGGCGGCGTTTTTAAAATGCCGCCGTACCGTTTGGTTCGCGCGTCTCACCAGTTTATCTGAAACTGTGTTTGAGTTTTTACACTAAACGCAGGCCGCGGGTCGACCTCTGCAGCAGGCTCGCGGGCTGCGTTTCAAGTTAAGCAGTTTATCCTGAAACGCACAAGCTACCCCAAACGGACCCTTAATGACAAAAAGATCTTTTAAGTTTACATAATCTCCAACAACAATATTAACACCCAATATATCTCTTCGTGGTGACATGGCTAGGGCTCGAAATCAGAAGGCAAAAATTTGGTGGAGACTTGGGTAAGTCAGATGCTACCCAAGGATGGGATTAAGGTTGAACTTGGCTTGATACCAAATGATACCAGCACTAGTTAGAGTTTAGCGGTACAAAAAAAAATAAACTTTTTATTAATATAAAAATAGGGTTACAACAGGACTCAATTAGAAAAGAGAGTACGACAACATACTAATCTCCAATTAGAGTTATAGAAAGAGATTCGAAGGCGGTGGTGGAGCTGTAGGGAAAGGTGGGGAAGGCTAGGTGGCTGTTTTGGTAGGTTGGGATGGTGTTTGGTGGGTTGTAGGTGAGCTAGACAGCAGGGTTGTGGTAGGAGTAGAGGTGGCGGTTGAGTGGAGAGGGAGATGGGGGTGGTCGGCGATTAGGGAGGAGGTAGGAGGTGGTTCATGGAGAAGAAGAGGATGATATAGGGAGGAGACAATACCACCCCGTAGCAGGATACAATCAGAGCAACAACAATCGTCACATACAACCCTAGCAAGTGGTAAGAGGACTCTACACAGGAAATCTGAAGATAACACAACCAGAACTGACCCGCGCACACCAAGTATAGTAATTTATAGACTCTTATTGGACAAAGAAAACTTCTACACAGAAGGAAGGGTGGGAAGACAAAAAGAATCTAGACAACACTTCTTAAATGAAGACAGACACCAAAAGAAGGGCTTCAGCCAGCTGCGATGGTTCGCGATCCCTCTTCTGCCTTCGCGATGCCTCTCCTGCCCTCGCTGGTTCACGATTATTCTTCCGCCCTCAATGGTTTGCGGTGTTTTTGTCCCTTGCGTGTTTCAAGCGCCTTGCTTCAAGGATGCTTTCGGTGCTCGCACACGGGTGTTGTTTTAGCGCCCTCGTCAACTTGGCTATGAATTTATGTTTACATTTGCAGCTATATGTGGATCCAAGTAGAATATGATTGTTGAACTGTATATACGGTTCAAATCCAGGGCTATCTTTTCATGCAACTTGTTCTCTTTTTTCTAAGTAGTCTAATAGCATTGGTGGCTTCATAGTTAATTTATTCTTATCATTTACTAAGCAAATTGTTGTCACATATCCTGTGCTTGCAGGCAATTGACCCAAGAACTAGAATGGTGTTATTCAAAATGTTGAATCGTGGAATTTTTCAAAATATTAATGGTTGTATTTCTACTGGTAAAGAGGTAAACGTTTGATTCAATCTATCTTCTTTCACTTCCAATGCTTTCATAAGTTTCTTTTTAGGACTATTTACATACATACCACTTAATTCTTATGTATTTACATATCTAACACATAAACTTCAATTTTTAAATTAGAGACGTTCCACCTTCCCTATGCATGAAAAGATGTATATCACTTTTTAACAGTTAAAAAGTTGGCTTTTTTTTGTATTATGAAAGATCTGGGTGGTATAAATGTAAAAATTAAAGTTTAGGTGTTAGAGATGTAAATGCATAAGAATTGGTTGGTATGTCTGTAAATTCCCCTTCTTTTTAATGCCCATTGATTGTATTGATAAATAACTGTGACATAAAAGTGAAAAGATTTACTCAGATGAATCAGTTTAATCTACTTATTAAATTTGCAATTGTTAAATACTGACTTCGGAGTTGTTGTTGCATACACGACCACTATGTACAGGCGAATGTGTATCATGCAACAAGGGCTGATGGCCAGGAATTGGCAATCAAAGTGTACAAAACTTCTGTTCTTGTTTTTAAGTAAGTTTGATTTATTTTTCTTTGGATCACCTACTCTTATGTTAGTTATAGATGTTTACTTTAAAGTTTGGTTGTGCGGGAGGATCATTTTTTTTTTATATATATTTTTCCTCCTCGCTTGTGTTTTATGAATGCAAATAGACGCAAACAACAGAGCACAAACATTTTGGTGCTTCAAAAGTTTATTTATTTTTTAAATATAGCTCAGGATGTTTAATATTCAATATTATATATATGCACATTTCTAATATATACATATATATTTATATTGACACATGTATGTATAATAGTATGTGCTTGCAATTGATCAAAATTCGCTGCATATGTGAAAATATATGTTTGTTATTTTTTGATCATGTGGTATGCAGAAAAATTTAGGAACATGCCAATTTAAAATAATAATAATAATAATAAAAAGATTTCAAGCGATCATTGAGGATATGCCAATAAGGAAATATGAAATAAGGCTGATTTGATATATGGATACTTAGAGTTAATTATATCATGTTGAATTTTTTTCCAAAATACTTTTTGACCACGCAAAGAAAAACTAAGCAATATTGTATATTTTATAAGAAAACCATTTAAAGTGTAGCATGTTACATTGTCTCATAGGACATGAAAGTCTGCTAGGGAACTCTGCCAACTGCATGCAGGAAACCTGCCTTTTGCAGTCAGTTCTCCAACTGCATATTCTTCTAGAAATCAAGATTTGGGTTTAAATTTCTAGATTGACTATATGATTATTGTAATTTTCTTTGCCCATGTCTTTCTATTTTACGTAATACATGTAGTATACTTATTTTTTTCGGCCTCGTATTAGAGCCACTCTTCTCCGCCTTCCTTTTCTATTATGTACATTTCATACTACTTTAGTTTCTACTTTTTCTCAGAATTCTAAATTATCCTCATCTTTCCTCTTAAGCATTTTTTTTATCTAAGCCATGATGATGGTTATGCATGAAATGGCATTGGAAACAAGATTTTCCTCTGGTGCCTTATTTAGCCATTAATTAAGCTCCATTGACAACCAAGAAACATTTTCTTTATTGTCGGTCATCCAATTCAAACCAAAATCACTTGCTCAATAAATTATCATTGGTGTGCTTGCTGGAAAAGGTATAACCTTGAATGTCTCAATGCCTAAAATAAAATTTCACAATCATAGATTCTGGAATCTGAAACCTCTAATCATCTAATAGGTATGCCTTCTTATTTATAGTTTTTATCCTTTTGCTAAAGATTATACCGTTAGAATTGTCAATGGATCTTAAGTAGTTGGCATTGGGAATATTAACATCCCTAGCTTTCTGGTTTTAACTTATTTCTCTTTGTTTTTTTATCTTTCTTTCAGTTTTTTATTAAACAGCAAAATTACCTAGGATATGAACTATGTTTTTTATTTTGTTCTCACTCATTGTAAATTTAACGATAGACTCGAGAAGGATAATTGGCAAGGTAAAAGAAAATGTTTAGTTTGCATATTAAATTATTAATAGGCGAGGAAAAATGCTCAAGATGTATCTTTAAAATGTAAGTACCATCATATAGCGGAACTTTAATCTTGGTTGCCCAAATTTCATTTACTTAAAATAATTGCTATGTTCTCTTTTAATCAACACATTATAGAGTTTTTTAGTGTGCAATTTATTAATTATCCAAAAAAACTTGAATTTTCTACCCTAGTTATCCTTATAATGCCTCTCAGTCCTTTACAAGTATCCAGAGTGGCATCTTGGGCCCATCTTGGGTGAATAATATTATGGGTGTTAGTTGCTTTATATCTTTTGTTGATGACTAAGTATAACCATGTGGATCTTTCTTATGAAAGGCAAGTTTGAAACCAATTCTATTTCAAAGAGAAATTGGAGCTCTTTTATAAAGATTCAATTTTAAACCCAAGTTCAAATTCTTAGGACCAATAACGTGAAAGAACATTTTCATTCTGTTCTTGATGACTATCCCATTAAACCAATAATTATTCATCAAACTATTTGTACCTGTATTTCTCAACATATCCCATTAAACCAAATTCTGTATTTCTCAACATATTATCAAAGAAAAATAACGTACTATTACTTTTATGCATATTTCTCTTCATCAAACAATCAAACTTAAAAGCTATAAATTGTTTTTTATTGGTTACTCTTCTCACCAACAAGGATGCAAATGTTATTCTCCTTGTACGAAAAGATATTACGCCACCATGGATATATATTCTTCAAATATCAATTCATTGCCAAAATTCATATTTTGGGGGATAACATCAACTCTTTTTTAGTATCAAATTTACCCCAATCCCACTTAAATCTTAATTAATAGTCTTAGTGTTTCGATGACCACATACAACTAGCAACATTCAAAGGAATTGTCTATTCTAGATGACATAAAAACCTATTATACCTGATAAAGCAAATCATTTTTCTTGAATAAAACTCAGTGTTTGACCTAAGTCAAGTTTTTGTGTTGTTGATTCGTCTGTGTAGTGCTTTTTCTCCAATGCCACCTATTGGTACTAAATGGAGTAGTATTGACCTCCAATACAGTTTACAAGGACAATGTAATGTTGATTCTTATGATGACTTGAACATGCTTATTATTGCTCTTAGGAAATGCATAAGTTGATTCAATCACCTAATCAATTTTTTTCTGTGATAAATTATTCCAAATTTCTATTAAATTATTATCTTTAAAGCACAAAAAGTTCAAATGAAATTCATGATGCCTTTGAACTATCTGCTTGGAATCAGGATGTTCATGAAGAAATTCATGCTCTTAAATGAAATTGTGCGTGGATTATTTCAAAATTTTCCGAAAAATATCTATTGGATTCAAATGAATCTTCTATGTAAAATATAAAGGCGATAAAGATGTTGGAAGCATCTACTGATACAAAGCAAAATTAGTGGTTAGAAGTTTATGTAAAATATAAAGATGATGGAAGCATCTACCCATACAAAGCAAAATTAGTGGTTAGAAGTTTCACTTGCGCTTGTATGATTGATTACCAAGAAATCTTTTCACTTTCTAAGATGAACATTATTAGGGAAATTTTTTTTTCTTACCGTAGATTCTCATTGATGGCACTATCAACTATTCATAAAAATTTGTTTTATAAATGTTCGTTTTGAGGACGACATCTATATGAGAATTCCTCTCGGATTTTAGAGTAAAAGCAATAGGAACTACGTTTGCAAACTGAAATTTGTATCAAGAGCTTGGTTCAACTAATCACTATTGTAATGAAAGTGCACAATTACTCAAAATTGTTTAATCACAATGTATTTTTTGAGAGACCATCTAATGTTAAGGTTTTTATCCAAGATCGTAGATGTTGATAATATCATTTTTAACAAAAATTGTGAAGAAGAAATAAACAGGACGAAAGATATATTAGCAGCAAAAAATTGAAATTAAGGACTTTGGTTTATTAAAATATTTTGTAGACCTAGAAATAACAAGATCGAGCTGTTGGGTTTCTATCTCACTATAGAATTTTTCTCTAAACTTACTAGAGGAAATTAGTATGCTTGCAAATGAACCAAGCCAAGTCGGGCAGGTGCTTGTTCGAGCTTGATCTTGAATATTAAGAGCTTGTTCGAGTTCAATTCAAGCGTTTAAGACTATATTTGATCTTGGGCATGTTTATAAATACACTGATTGAGCTCGGTTTGAGTGAGATTCGATCTTTGTTCATATATAGATTATCGATCTTATTAATGAGCAACTCGTCTAACAAAATAAATGAGCTGTAATCAAGTCTTTATGAAGTTGTAGTCGAACCATAATAAAACTTTATAAGGGCAGCATGTTGGGAAACATAAACGAGTCATATTAAACAATACGCTTTGAGCCTAAAAATAAACATATAAACAACATTGTTCATGAATAAGCTGTTCTGAAGTCCTAATTGAGCCTTATTCGAGCTTATTTATGAGCTTTAACTGATAATGTTCATGAACATAAATGAACCAAATAACAAACCATTTAAGCTTGTTTATTTAGTAATCGAGTAAATTAGTTAATCCAATAATTATGAACAAGATTTAATTGATTTGGGTCATGAGTAGCTTGTCGAATGTTCAATTCTTTTGCCGCCCTAGAAACTAATATGTTTCTATATAAAATACACTAATGGATCAATAAAAGTTAGGACCATGGAAGATTCTACTTCAGTCCACAAAAGTAGGTAACGATATTTAATATGTAATCTTATATACTAATCTCACATTATACTTGATGCATGCTTTTCTGTCAGTGTCGTTAGTTTATGAATAGTTTCATAAGGGAGTAACTTGATATTGGTTAGGCTTGGAAAAGTATTATTTTTCAAGATGGTGACTAACATTAATGTCGAAACCTTTACTGATACTAATTTGGATATGTTTATAACTGGTCATAAATCCACATCAGATAGTTGCTCATTCATATGTGAAAATATATGATTATTATTTTTTTGATCATGTGGTATGTAGAATAGTAGATGTTTAGATTCGACTTATGCTAAGAAAGATAGAGGTAGACCTAGAAAGACTTGAGCATGTTGTATAAAAAATGATTTTAATTTATTAGAATTAAATGAAAATATGACCCTAAAAGGACACAATGGTGAAAAATGATTCATGTAGCCGACCCCACTTGCTCACTTGAAGGTAAAGTGTTGCCATCATCTCATGATTGCTCAGCCTTTGTGATCGAACACCAAACCTGTACAAAAAAAAAGTTAGTTCCTTTCATAGTCCAAAAGAAGATGACAGTTATCATAGCCAGATGACCGCCCAACTCTTCATTATCACAAGGCCAAATGGCTTAGTTGCAACTAACCACTCCTTCAGAGATTCGTACACAACAAAGTTGAGACCAACATATGGAATAACTCCTATGATGGATGGAAGACAACCCTTGAACAATGCATGGAAGCCCTCTTCCCTGTAAACTATGACTAATTCATGGAACATCCCTCGACACTGTTAAGGAGATTTCTTGGTATGGACTATGATCTTGCCTTTGATTATGTCCATAGGATAAGTATCGGTCATGACAATAATCCCAACACATGCTCCAACACCAAGTCTTACCACAAGAAAATGTTGTGCATCCTAATTGCCAGTTTGCTGCTTGAAAACCACAAAATCTCTTTGGTTGTTTGTAGTAAAATTTTAAGCCTCTCAAGTGGAGCAACAACAATCCTTGATACTCCTTCGGCGACTCCTCCAACCACAAGCGATGTGTAGACGCCAAGGATCGCGTGGCTTGTGGTCTCAGCTCCTCTTGCAAGCTTCACCTCCTCAGCCAGGGTCACGATCATCGTAACAGCGGTCTCACCCATGCTTTTTCCCACCACATCTTCTATTGCCATGGAATGCCCTCGAAATCACCAAGCACTTCCAGAGGATATCGGAAAGTGAGATAAAACTTAAAAAGCTTCGAGCGGGGCGGCGAGGAATAAAGAGATCGGAGCAACCGACGAGTGTCCAAAAAAAGATCCCAAACCGGCGATTTATATGAAGCGGCCTCCACTTCGCGATGCAGTGATGACGGAAACTGTAGGGTGAGAAGGAATAACAAATACAACTGAGATGAGCCAAGCGAAGAATAGGAAGTTTCCGGCGGTAGGTGATCTTTTCCTCCATCGGAGACTAAGGATTTTTTCAAGGCTCTGATATAATGTTGAAATTGAGAATAATGCAGAATCATTTTATTTATATGAAAGGGGGTATGAATAACTTACATGAATCCTAGAATAGGAAATATAATAAAAAGAAATAACAGGAAATAGAAGATATAATACTTAATATCTCTAATTAATCAATTCATATTAATTGCTTTGGGGCTAAAGGAAATAACATAAAATATGAAAACCTATAATAAAAAAGAAAATAAATTCAATCTGAAGAAACACTATATTTCTCATAACTTTTTACGGGAGTAAATTATTTTCTAATATAACTTCTAATATTTTCTTATGAGTGATAATATGTTTATCTTTTTTCTTAAATAAAATATTAGCAATAAAAAAATCATATGCTCAAGCAAAATTCAATATTGCTTTGCCTTCTTGATTAATTATTCCAAAATCGTAGTTATTATTAATACTTTTAAAATCTTCTACCACTTTAACACATGTTGATTAAGTTTCTCCAATAAAATTCTTTCTTCAAGAGACATCATTTGTATTAATTCTAGTTCATTCCTTTTTTTTTTTGAACATATATATTTAAACCTATTTGAGTAGCATAAACACTTATATCATTAATAATCTAGCATCAATAATAATCTTTAAGATTATAATTCTATCTCAAATTTTATTAATTTTTATAATATTATCTTTCAAGTTTTTTTCTATAGTTACACCTACAACATTTCTAGTTTGACTCATACCTAAATGCCAAAGTTTAATACCTCAACTATTGATATCTTTACTCTTTTCTCAAACTCATTTAGTTTTTTGAATACATAAGATATTTAACTTCATATGAACCATCGTATCTATTGATTCTATTAATTTATCTGTGAGAGTGCAAATGTTCCAAAATCTCATCATAATATTATTTTCATGGACTAACTTTGCTCGCATACGTCCATAATGAAAGATTCCTTGCTTATTTAACATTATACCCAGGCGACGGTGCAACTGCTCTGCACACCTTTCATTATATCAGGCTATAGAATGCATCATTTCTAGGGGATGCTCTAGCATTTACACAATTATTTAAAAGATTCATGTCATGATTTTTCAATAAAATTTTGCACGAATTGTCGACTACCTAATACAATCTTCCATTTTTCGCATCCGGGGCTTGGGACCCGACAATGGTAATATTAGTTAGAATAAATAAAATTGTCGGATGATACTAAAAGTTCAAATAAACGCGTAATGCAGTTGTCACATGAGATGGATTTGTCCAAAGCTAAATAGGATAATAATGTGAAAAGTTTGTTTCATAAAAAGTGTGGCATTTGCATCTCTTTTAGAAAATTTAATAGTCACTGTTCTGAGACAGCATGGGAGAGCTGAGGGAGCACTGTTGAGGCTAGATGTTCGTGCCACTGTAAGGAACCTTTTGAATCAAAAGAACATCTACACGTATGCATTTGCAAAATAAATGCATAATTAAATATAATTATCAAAAACATATGATTGTTGCCAGAGTTAAGTGTCATGTATAATTTATAAATATGGATAAGCCTCAAGGTGGGATGAAAAAAATCAAAGGGTATTCAGAATGGAAAACAATGAGTTTATCACGAATGATATAATTTTATCAGTGTGAATGTTTTGATTATTTCAACTATAACCTAATTATTTTGTCCAATCTTAGAATTATCTTATTTTGTATTGCATATATGTGCTCTAGTGTGCGAGCATATGTGATTTGGTTTTCTCTTATCACTTGTAATCATGTTTTCTTCTCACTCCAGGGATCGAGATCGATACGTGCAAGGTGATTACCGATTCAGACATGGATATTGTAGGCATAACCCAAGGAAAATGGTAAAAACTTGGGCTGAAAAAGAAATGAGAAACCTTATGCGGTAAGGGAAGCTTTTTACATCTTGTTATTTTACCTTTTGCAACATGAAGTTGAAGTTTAGTTACTCTTGATGAATCTTTTCATTGGCGATCTCTGGGAATTTAATACATCCATCAAGCTGAAATTAGGCATATTCTTACTGCCATTGAATGGTTATGGTATCAGATGAGCAACCTAATCACTGTCATTTAATGATATTGGTGTGTTAGCATTATCTTTTAAGGGACATCTTTTATATTCTATGCTTGCCTGTCTACTATTACAAAATTAAATGATTGTTTTATCTTTAAAATTCCACAACATTTTTTTTTGCCATTTTTTTGTGTAGATAGATCGATTCATTACCACTTTTTTCTTTTGTTGGATGAACTTATTATTGAGATAAGCTATATATGATTATGCTTTCTAGTTGGTGTTTACTGTATCTTCTTTGGAGATGTTGATGATGACTATTGTGATGCTATTAGAAAATTCAAAATGCCTCGTATTTCAAGTCCAATATGTAATTTGTTTTTCAAGTTTCAAATTCAATCCATATCTCCAGATTACGGGCAGCTGGGATCAGATGTCCAACTCCGTTTCTTTTGAGGCTTCATGTTTTGGTTATGGACTTCATCGGTAAGGCTTATTTTTGCGTTTACAGTTTGTTCTTTTTGTTATCTTGTTGTATATGTTATTTTCTTATTTTATGTGATGAATTCTTTTTATTCTTTTTCATGTTAAGGGGTCTTCCTTGTTCTCTGCTTAAATTGTAAAGCATCTCGCACATGTAGGAATCCTAGGAGCTATCATCTAATTGCTTCGAATTTGACCAGTTTTGACTTAATTAATTCGGGAGCTTGGAGTGTTGAGGGTGGAACAATCGGTTGAATCGATATTTATTTTTCGATGTAAATTGATATAAATTAAAGTACTTTATCAACAGTCTACAATAAAATTTTCCAAACAAACATTCCAATAAACAAAAGAGTCATTGTACTACACATTATGCCAAAATGACATGAAGATCCAGCTTTTTATCTATAACATATACAAAATACATTATTGTATATATATAGTCTACGAGTAATTATTATCATATGATTTCTATGATGTAAATAAACTGTCTTCTATCACTTATTTATTATTTAAGAGACTTTCCTGAAAAATATTTACCACATCATGGTTGTTAGTTATATAAATATATTTGTTTGTTTTTAAAAATTTTAAACAATAGTAATCCAAAGGAACTAATAAAACTATATGAAAATCTTAGAACTTGACCTTTCGAATCAAAGACAATTTTGATCATAATCATCTATGTTTTATTAAGGATAAGAATAGGAAAAAGGAATAATAGCATTCAATTAAACATATTATCATGAACCTGGTAAAAATTTCATATAAAACAAGCAATGTGTATTGTCTCATTGTAACTTTTATCGTTTTTCATTGTCAATATCCTTTTTCCAAAACTATCCTAACACCAAGGTAAGAGAAGGTAATGAATCTTCCAGCATGAGTATAAGTTTCTCCTGCCAGTTCCATAAGGTGATGATGTCATCTTTCAACTTGCATCTACAGGCATTTCTATTTAGAATATCCTTTGCTTTCATCAATATGTATTTCTGAGAACAATTTGCATAGGATTGCATATGATTTACATAAGCATTTGAAACTGGAAATGGAGATATTGATACGATTGGACATCAAAATCAGCACGCTTTTCAACAGAGATTAGGGCAAACACATATTTTCTTCAATAATCCAAACAACTTACTTGAATACAAACGATAAGAATCTACAATTCGAGAGTTAGTTAATCTCTCCCAATTTCTAGAATTCGATAGGTAGAAAATCTCTCCCAAACCCTAAACTTAAGATTTACTACTCAATCTAATGCATAAACCTAACCCTAGATATAACAAGTCAATTTATACCCAACAATAATAATAATAAAAGACTAAATTGTTCTTTTACGTACAAAAGACAAATTTGCTTTAGATTAGACGCCAATGTAACAATACTCTCCCTTACCCCAAAGATACATTATCCTTGAGGTGAAAAAAAGTGAGTCTTCTTCCTCCCCCACAATTGTCTTTATTTTTTCATTCCTGCCTCCTCGTCATGCACTATGATAACTTGTAGTTTTTGATCTTTGCAATGGTGTCCTGAGGTAAACTTTTCATCACACTGAAAACATAATCTCTTGTTTCGCTTCTCTCGAATCTCTATTTTTGTACGGATTTTTGAGTGTTCCTTCTGATCGTGTCCATTATTCGTGTCTCGTGCAATCTCCCTCTAAGCTTCCACTGTTTGATCTTTTTACATCGTCGTGGTTGTAACAATTCGGTATGATGCTTCATCTATGTTACTCCTACTAACCTTTTTCATAAAATTTTTGTCCTCTACCATCTGAGCTAGCTCCATCGTCTTCCTCAATCCCCGCGGCCTCAATATTCAGATTGATGCTTACTACGCTGGCGCTAATTGTGGCTGTGTTGTGAAGACAAAGTGGCAACAGGAGAAGGGCATGTACAGATGGGAGTTTTGGTTATTTGTATGCCACAATCACGTAGTTACTATTAGCTTGGTTGCGGCTAAATCTCGAGGATGGAGCGAAAGGAGGAGAAAAGGTGCGGCTTGTCGCTGTAAGTTTTGATCTCGTAGTTGTAGCCATAATGGCAACTGCTTCGCATAAGTACGAAGCAAAAGAAAGTGAGTTTCGGGTCTTGGTATGTCCTGATTCTTTCCAGTTAGCTCCAATCGCGACTGTTTTGCCAGGTGAAGTCACATAATCATCTGTATGTCGTGATCCTTTCCCACGTAGCCATCCTTCCTGATAAAATCGCAACTGTTCAGCTTGCTTTGTTGCCTTTTTCACAAGCTTTAATCGTGACTGTTTGACGATCTCGAGTGTTGTTTCTCTGAAATATTGCACTGATACCAATTTGATACGATCCGACGTTAAAATCAAAACACTTTTCAACAGAAATTAGGACAGACGCAAATATTTTTTCAATAATTCAAACAACTCATGAATGCAAATGATAAACACCTACAATTCGAGAGGTTGGCGATCTCTCCCAATTTCTACAATTCGAGGGTGGGAAATCTCTCTCAAACCATCAACCTAAGACTCACTACTCAAATCTCACGCATAAACCTAACCCTAGACATAACAAACCTATTTATACCCAACAATTGTAATAATGAAAGACTAAATTGCTCTTATGCGTACAAAAGACAAATTTACCCATTGGCCAACATAACAAACACATACATCATTCATAGCAATATAAAAGATTATTTGCATTCAAAGAGAGAATCATTGCTTGTGCATATAAACAACATGAATCATAAACGTCTCAAACAAATGCATGAGACTTAGGAGAAGAGGATATTTCTCTAATTTAAAAATGAGATTACCCACCTTAGCCTTAGAAGTGTTGGTTGTTAAATCTGCCCTCAAACATAATATTTCTTACCTTTGCCTAGAAGCATATATACAATCTCTTGTAAATATTTATATGAGCTAACTCATCCTTTGGTTTTCGCTCTTTGTAGTGTGTTATTCTCTTTAAAACTACTACTTAAAAAGACATTATTATCCCACATCTGGAAGATTTTTATCTCAATTTTCTACACCAAGCAAGCATTAAAGCCTAGAAACCCCATAATTAAATATACAAATTATCCAAATTTTTAGTTTTTTTAACTCTGCACCTAATAATATTTGATCAAAATATACAATAAAAGTTATAAGTTTTTTCTCCTATGCAAATTAAATAATCAAATATTGTAATTTCCTTTAGTAAATGTTTCTTCTTCTTCTACCATGTCAAATATTCAAGAACTTAAATTTCAGTTTTCATATTTCTTTCTATGCATCAAACCATTAAGCTCTATAAATTCTTAAATTATGTTTTTATTATCATCTCATACATAAAATCTAAATCCATGGTCCCCTAAATAAATCTTAAGACAAGGAAAGATGAAATTAGGTTAAATTTTATCTTTTATACTGACTAGGAAGAGGAAGAATAGGGCTCTAAAATCTCCTTGTCCTCCTCCCCAAAACAACTTGATGCTAGGCGATGACATGTTTGGTTGTCTTCAACCACTCGCATGCTAGTTATCTTGGCTTGCCTTTTTTTGCACTGGTTGTCTTCCAATTGTTATCTTTGTTTACTTGTGTGCTTTTCTCTGCCCACTTTCTGACTATTTCGCTTTCTCTCACTTTACCCGCTCCTTCTCTACCCCTTACTCATTTTCTCTCTGTTTGTTGTTCTTGTTTGCCCTCCCTCTCTCATAATATCAGTAAACATCATTACCCTTAACATTGGCACTTGATAATCTAATGGATATACATGTGTTTTGATAAATGTATTCTTAGTGTGTGGCGTGTAAGGGGTTATATTATGGGGTAATGACAATTGGGCATTTGATATTATGAGAGAAGGTAATGATTATGTAAATATATATCTCCCCCCCCCCCCCCCNTGATTATATCTTCTTACATTAGATTTCTCGTGAAATAGTCTTTTATATAACTTAGTAATTATTCATTAATCTCAAGGGAATTCACCATTTATTATTATTTCATTTTAAGCGTCTCAATTAAATGTATAATGTATTTACAATGTTTTTATTATTGTTAATATTAACCTAATCAAACAATTAATTCTTTTTTGTCTTTATAATCTAAAATGATTAAAATTATACACGGTTGTTGATAGCATTCCCACATCTCGGTCTCCTATTTAGTTTCTTGTTCTATTCCTAGCTTTCAAAGTATTTTAACATAAGGTATCTCCCAATTTAAATATTTTCTCATTATAATACAATATATATATTCTATGGTTCTTCCATCTAAGGCACTATTTGGTAGCATCTTATTTTATGGATGTAGCCATGGATTTAACTTAAACCTAACTAAACACAAAACAAATAAAAATAAAATCCAACGCTTCGTTAAATCTAATTTTCATGAGTTCCGTCTTCTTCGCGTGTTTTGTCACTCATACGACATAAATCCGGATTTACTCTACGAGATGAATTTATTCCTTCGCCTGCGCCGTTGTTTGCGAGCAAAATCGTGATTTGATAAATCTGATAAATCTTATTTAACGTAAATCAAAGTTGCATCCAAACACCTCCTAAGTAAGATTAATCTAGATTCCTACGAAATATGTATAAATTGAACTTGATTTCTTAAATACATGCTTTTGAAGTGAGGAAATTAGAAGGGCTGTATATATTTCATAAATATGATCTCAATTTGTTTGCTACTTTTTCAATATTTTAAATAATTTCAAATGAAGCCATATATCTTGGAATTAGCTTCCAATCTTCTCAAATCGAGTTACACTCATCAATGTTCTCACCTTTAAAAACACAAATTTAACTGTATCAGATTTTACTAATTTGTACTTTGCATCATAATATTTCTTCTGTTTATATTGTACTATTCTAAATCTATATAAAAAAGGTCTTATTTTATCTATGGTGTTGTTTACAATATGTGAACCCATTATTCCAATACTTTATTTGTATTTGTCAGCATAAGTAAATTCGATAAAATGTATGTGTTGTTACGTATCCTCCACTTTAGTCAAGGACACATCACTTTTTTGGGATGAAAAGCTATAATTTTGATATGAAATTGGCATCACCGTAAAAAAATTGATTTGCACATACTTTCCCATTTGGATTGAATATTGGATTAGTTATGTAGGTCAACAACAATATGCTTGTTGTTCATCATAAATTAAACTGCAAAAAATCATAGAAATTGAATTTTTATATCTGTTAATGATAATCATTTATATTTAATTAAATGATGAGAATAGAAAGGGTGTCCTAACATTCAAATGAACAACATCGACATGACCTATTTCAAAATGAACTGTAACTAGCATATGATTTAATTGTCATTTAAAGTACGTTAGTATCACTATCTTTCTCCCAAACCTATCTCAACTAGGAGTGTAAACGAGTCGAACATGAGCGAGCCCTGGCTCAACTTGTGTTTGGCTCATTAAATAATGCCATTGTTTGTGTTCGGATTCAAATCATTTATATTTTGTACAAACATTTTTTTTTCGTGTTTGGTATGTTTTCTTAGCGAGCCCAACACGAGTTATTCGCGAATGAAGAGCTGTTTTGATAACTTTAATCACGAGGCGTAAGATGTTAAGAATAGGGGCGAGATTTAAATTTTTTTATTTGTATTAAAACATCATTTNTGAGCCCGGGCTCAACTTGTGTTTGGCTCATTAAATAACGTCATTGTTTGTGTTCGGATTCAGATCATTTATATTTCGTACACAAATTTTTTTTTCGTGTTTGGTATGTTTTCTTAGCGAGCCCAACACGAGTTATTCGCGAATAAAAAGCTGTTTTGATAACTCTAATCACGAGGCGTAAGATGTTAAGAATAGGGGCGAGATTTAAATTTTTTTATTTGTATTAAAACATCATTTAAATATAATTTAACATATTTTTATTCTATTTTCTAATTAATAATTTTACTTGATTATAAAACTTTGTAGACTTGCTGGCAATTAAACTATTTAAAAACACTACTCATCAATTATATTTATATATATATATATANTAATTTCGAGTCAAAGAACTGAACACGAACGAGCAAATCTTTGTTCATGTTCAACTCGTCTATATATCGAGCGCAAAAAAATTGTTCATGTTGTATTCGTTTGCTTGGCAAACGTACCAAACACGAGCTTCCTAATTAGCCGAACACGAACTATTCGTGAACAACAAGCCGCTTTGACAACCCTTATCCCAACACTAAGGTGAGGGAAGACAAGAAAACCTCTACCTACGGAGGTTCAGAAGATCGGGCCGAAGATTGAACCTGCATATGAGGAGGTTTGAGATTCAAGGTTCAATGGTTGAATCGATGTTTGAATAGACGACGTTGTAAATATAAAAAAATTATTAAATATAACTTAAATGAAAAAATTAGATGGAATTCAGTGTGGAAGGTTAATAAGAGGGAAACATAACAAAAAAAAAGCGTAAAAAAAAAAATAATAGACTACTAGTCATGCATATTTCACTAAAGGTGAAGAAAATGAAGCTTAGAATGATTAGAACAAGACATATTCTTCATGATATCAAAAGATTCAAAGTATTCTTCATGATTTCCAAGAAAAATGTGGCATAGGATACAAAATTATACTTTAACCCGTTGCCCGGTTTGACCGCCAATTTCAGCCAGTTGATTGGTTTGATCGCTGGTTTGACCGCCAATTCCATAGGATAAAATATTCTTTGCATTCTTCTAAACATCCAATGTCTAATTGTAAGAAAAATTGCATTGGATTGTATATGATTCAGATAAATTATTACACAGAAAATAGAGATGTATACATCATTCATAGCAACAACAAAGATTCTTTTCGTTGAGAGACGGAAATCATTGATCTTATTCATAACAAGAGACAAAAATATCCCAAATGAATGCATTAAGTTTAGGGGGAAAGAGTATTACTCTAATTAGAATTGAGATTACTCATCTTAATGTCTGAAGATTTGGTCATTCGATCACTCCATGCTCATCACCCTTCCTAACTCCATACCTATAACCCTATATATAATCTCATATAAAAATTGATTTTAGCTAATTCATAAATGCTGTTTAGCTTTTCTATTTTTAATAATTTTTTGGTGATTAAAACTCTTAATAAAAATACATTATCATCCTTAAATAAATGCTGTATATTAAATTTCTGTATAATCAAGCATTAAAACTTAGAAATCCCTAATTAAATATACAAATTATCTACTATTTTAGGTTTATTAGTTTATTTTATTAGTTTTATTATCTTAAAACCCTAAAAGTTTGATATTTCTTCTTCTACACAAATCAAATATTAAGTCTCTAAAATTCTCATAACTAAAGATTTCATTTTCTCTTACCATATCAAATATCNTAATTAAATATACAAATTATCTGCTATTTTAGGTTTATTAGTTTATTTTATTAGTTTTATTATCTTAAAACCTTAAAAGTTTGATATTTCTTCTTCTGCACAAATCAAATATTAAGTCTCTAAAATTCTCATAACTAAAGATTTCATTTTCTCTTACCATATCAAATATCCAAGGATTGGAAGTTCAATTTTTTGATTTCTGCTTATGCATCAAATTATCAAACCTAATAAATCCTTAAATTAATTTGGCATCATCATTCTTATGCACAAAATTTAAATCTCTAGTTTCCTGAATTAATTTTTTGGAGAAAAAAATATATGTGAACTATGTTGAATTTTTCCTTTTGTACTAAAAAAAGAAAAAAAAAAAGGAAGAGAAGAGCTGTAAAATATTCTGGTGCTCCTTCCCAAAACAACCACACGCTTGGCCACACCTTGCTTGGTTACATTCTTTTACTCGATTTCTAGTTGCGGTGCCTACCTGCTTGCATGTTTGACTGGTATTTCGTTTGCTTACATTTTTTCTCTTGCTTGTTCATTTTCGCTCGCTAACTGGTTTTTTTATCGACTCTTTTAACCATTTGATTTTCNAAGAAAATGTAAACTATGTTGAATTTTTCCTTTTGTACTAAAAAAAGAAAAAGAAAAGGAAGAGAAGAGCTGGAAAATATTGTGGTGCTCCTTCCCAAAACAACCACACGCTTGGCCACACCTTGTTGGTTACATTCTCTTACTCGATTTCTAGTTGCTGTGCCTACCTGCTTGCATGTTTGACTGGTATTTCGTTTGCTTACCTTTTTTCTCTTGCTTGTTCATTTTCGCTCGCTAACTGGTTTTTTTATCGACTCTTTTAACCATTAGATTTTCTTTCAAACTCATTTCTTGTACAAATTAGTAATTAAATTTTTCAAAAATAAAATTGATTTTATTAGTCACTTCAGTTTAAACATTTCAATTAAATTTAAAATATATTCATTCTTTTTNTGATTTTCTTTCAAACTCATTTCTTGTACAAATTAGTAATTAAAATTTTTCATAAATAAAATTGATTTTATTAGTCACTTCAGTTTAAACATTTCAATTAAATTTAAAATATATTCATTCTTTTTTTTATTTAATATTAACTTTAATATTAATCTTTCAATTAAGTAATTAATATTTGGGTCTTTGCATGAGTTATCATCTTCCTGCTCAACTTGCCGGATGCTCTTATTTGATGCAGGTAAAACGGGTTGGGCTGCTCCTCGACTAAAAGATGCCAATTTATCTGAAGACAAGCTGCGTGAAAGCTACCTTGAGGTTGTTTTCTATTGTTTACTAGAACGGTTATGATGTCTGTGTTGTTCATTTTACATTTTTTACATTTCTTATATATATATATATATATATATATATATATATATATATCAATCAGACCCTGATTCACCCTGATTCACAGATAATTGGTATGAGATTATCGAGCATCTAAATGCAGATTATTTCTCCTTCAAAAAATAAAAAACATGATTTTCTGTTCGAGGCATTCTTTATTTAATATGCTAAGCATCTAATGATTTTTTTTTCATTATTTTCACCCCTTAATTATTACACAATTTTTTATGGCTTTACTGTGTTTTAAATTTATTTAAATGACTTGTATAAGCTTGGTTGGTGATTTCTTTTATCAAGTATCATCAAAGGATTTTTTAAAATATAGCTGGATTAATAATTAAATTCCAAATCGAGTACTGGAAGGGATTCTTTTTTGGCTATAATGTACCGTTATAAAAATCTGCAGTTTTCAATAGTTGGGTTGTTAAGAATTGAATAATACTTAACATGATAAATTTATTTNTAAATATAGCTGGATTAATAATTAAATTCCAAATCGAGTACTGGAAGGGATGCTTTTTTGGCTATAATGTACCATTATAAAAATCTGCAGTTTTCAATAGTTGGGTTGTTAAGAATTGAATAATACTTAACATGATAAATTTATTTTTTTAACTTTGTAGTCTGTCAAAAGCTTCTGTCTACGAGCATATGACACCTTTACCTTGAGTAATTTTCTCATTATTATAGATTTTTGTTAATATTGTCAAATGATTAATTCAGTGCCTGTCCTTGGAGATTAAAAAAAATCCAATTAATGATTAGTGGGCTCTGCCATAATTATGCTTCCCCGTTATTTCTATAATGGTTTCTGATGACATTAAGGTTTTGTATGATTCTTCTGCTGATTTCAATGGCTAACAATTTTCTTTCTAGATTATTATGACAATGCGGACATTGTACCAAAAATGCAAGTTGGTGCATGGGGATCTTAGTGAGTATAACATACTGTATTTTGAGGTATTGCTAATGATCTGTGCCCTGCCATACTAACTCGACTCAGTCCAATTTGACGCGACTTGAATAATTCAACTTCGCTATTTTCCAGGGGCACTTATACATTATTGATGTTTCGCAATCAGTAGATCTTGATCATCCCTCTGCATTAGATTTTTTACGTGAGGACTGCATCCATGTTTCAGTAAGGGGATTATTTCTTGGTAGATTTACATACTTTCCAGTCATTTCTTATGCATTTACATATCTAACACCTAAACTTCAGTTTTTACACACATGCGACCTTACCTATGCACGAAAAGGTGTATTTCACTTTTTAAAATAAAATGGGTGGTATTTTTGATGTGATGTGAAATATTTGTGTGGTATAAATGTAAAGCTAGGTGTTGGATATGTAAATATATATGTATTGGGCGGTATATATGTTGTTTTGGTATCTCTATTGTCAGTTATAAGCTCTCTTTGAATATTTATATGTTGTTTTTACAGGATTTCTTTAAGAAACATGGTGTTACTGTCATGTCAGTTAAAGAACTATTTGATTTTATTATTGATACAGCCATTGGTGAAGACGATGTTGATGATTACCTTGATAAGGTAATTTATCGTTTACTTGTCACCACTAGATTCGACTTGGCACGCCATTTGCTGTTTTGTGATTTGTATATCTTCACATTATGATTTCAGGCACAGCAGAAAATTATGGAGAGAGGAGACGTGGCAGAAGATGATTCTGTTTCACCAACCGTCTACGTTCAGGTGAGCTTCTGAAATCTTGTGAACGACCTTTTCTATTCTTCTGATACATCATATTTCTTCAAGTTTTCGATAGCAAATTTAAATATTGTGAATGTTTTTTATTAGTATTTAAGGCGTGTTTTGGTAATAATCTTTAATTGTTTATATTGTTTAAGGAGGATTTACGTACATATCACTCAATTCCTATCTATTTAGATATCTAACACACCTAAACTGTGCTTTTTACAGTTCTATCACTCCAATCTTTCAGTTCACATAAAAAATAACACTTTTTTAACATTTAAAAGGTGAAATATACCTTTTTCAAGCATAATTAATGTGGCATATATGTAAAGAAAGAAGTTTAGGTGTTAGATATGTAAATACATAAAGATTAATGTATTTTTTCTTAAAAAGGACTTGTCGGTTTTCATTGAAGGTTTTGTTTTGAGTTCTCCATCGATGGAGCTCCTCGTCTAGCTCCTCGCTTCTCCTCCTATATTCAGCCGAACGTCTCTGAAACTTATAATATCTACGGTTAATAAGTCTCTGTTATGTCTGTTTATATTGCTCTTCTAAACTTGTAAATGGTCTAAGTTACCCTCAGTCATATTTACAAGTTTGTCATTCTTGTAGTCTATATAACAGGTTGAATGTAATAGAAATATTAAGGTGTGATGGTACAGATCATTTCTTCCCTGTTTCTCTCCTTTTCTTTCTCTTTCTCTTCTGTCTTTTATGGTATCAGAGCAGTAGCTTTCCTGGAGCCTTCAAGATTCATGGATTCCCCATCTTCAATCTCTCCCCACCTCATTAACACGTCTCAAGAATCCCTCAACAAAATGGAAGACACCTACATACTTGATGCAACACATCAAAAATATGACGAACACCCCTCTCATTTTTGAAAACTATGCCGTTTGGAAGGTAAAAGATCGAAAACTTCTTCTTGCCAATGGCTTTGGATCTTTCCTTGATAATACTATTTCCTCACCATCAAAAGAACATCAAAATTCCACGGGTGTAATCATAGAAAACTCAGATTATGCTCTGTGGAAACTCACTGACCAAAATCTGGCTGCTGCCCTTTTCTCCATCATTTCGCCATCTGTTTTACCCTATATCTTGTATTTAACCAACACAGCTGAAATATGGAATACTCTTGAACGACGATTTCAATCCACAAATCGCTTAAGAGTAATTCAACTCAAACACGAACTTCATAACATTCATATGGGCACACAAAACATGACCCAATACCTCATTTCTATCAAAATTCTGGTTGATAACATAGCTATTGCCTGTTCTAAGATAGACAATGAGGATATTATCATATACATCTTGAATGGCCTTCCCCAAACCCATCAACCCTTTAAAGCCGCTATCCGAACCCAGCCAACACCCTTGACTTTGGAAGACTTCCACTTTTTGCTACACAGTGAAGAGATCAATCTTGCTAATGAGCCTTAAAATCAACTCACACCACAGCTCTACTCTCTTATAAGAACAAAAATTCTTACTCCTAAAATAGATCTCTCCATGAATCAACAAATAAAATAGATCTCTCCAAGAATCAACAAATAAAGAAATCTGTTCCTCACAATAACACTTCAACACAAAAATCTGTCACAATATGCCAAATATGTTATAAGAAGGGCCACTCAGTGGGGATCTATGCTGGCATTCTTATCACAGAAAATTCTCCAAGTGAAATTCAAAAATTAATACAAACATCAGGACTTTAATTTAACTTGAAACAACTAGGTCACCTGTCAAATTTCTTAGGTCTACAATAGATAAAACAAATAACCGTTATTTTTTACATCAAACAAAATATTTATCAAATTTATTAACTAAGTCAGGAATGATGCAATCAAAAGCTATTTTAACTTCTTTACCACTTCATCCTTTCAAAACCTCTCTTTCTTCACAATCTTTGTCAAACCCACAGCACTATAGGCATCTTATTGGAGCTTTATAATATCTCGCAGTAACCATATCAGACATCACATTTAGTGTCAAATTTTTAAGTCAACAGATGCATAAACCTCACAATACTCATTTGCAACAGTTTAAACGGTTATTGTGTCATCTCAAAGGCACATCCAATTATGATACGCCTATTACCGCTGGGTCTCTCTCCCTCTCTGCATACACTGGTGCAGACTGGGTGAGCGACAACAGTGACAGAAAATCTACTACAGGATACTGCTTTTATCTCGGACCCAACTTAATTTCTTGGTCATCAAAGAAACAAAAACGATTGCCAGATCCTTGACAAAAGCCGAGTGCCGTGCATTAGCCACTACTATAGTAGAAATTTTTTTACTTCAAAGACTACTGGAAGAACTAACTAGGATACCTTCACCACCTACAAAGCTCTACAGCGACAACACATCCTTCATTGTGTTAGCTCATAATCTAGTATTTCATGCAAGAACAAAACCTATCGAGATTGGCTATCACTTTATACGATAGCATATCAAGCTAAAACATATTCTCTTTTAACATATCATGACACAAAGATCAGCCAGCTGACATGCTCACAAAAGCCTTAACTGTCAAAAGATCAGACATTTTTACAAGTTTGTCATTCATGTAGTCTCTATAACAGATTTTATGTAATAGAAATATTAAGGTGAAATAATATAGATCATTTCTTCCCTGCTTCTCTGTTTTCTGCTCTCTTCTTTCGTCTTTCTTGTTCATGTTTCTCTTCTATCTTTTAGTTCTGACATGGCATCATTGTTTTTTGCAAAGACGCTGGACTATATAAAGAAATGTGAGGAGGATCTAGTTCAGATGGCACTACTTCAGCGCCCGGGATTTGCCTATGAACCAGAAGCAAAAGAAATTTATGACAAGCCTCTGTTGGGATTCATACAGACCAGAAATGAAGCCGGCCGTCCGCCATTATCAGAGCTCGCTGAAAAACCACATGCCGTTGCACATCCGAAGTGCGTAGCAGACGATGCAGTTGAAGAAGAATATGATGAGAACGATTCGTCAAGTGATTCTGAAGTAGAAGAATCACTGCAGAAGTCTGAGACTAGAATGAGCCCTGAAGAGAGGAGATCTGCTCGTAAGGAAAACAAGAAGAAGGTGAAGGAAGAGAAGAGGGAGGCTCGGAAAAGTAAAATTCCCAAAGCTGATAAGAAGAGGNAGTCCACCATTATCAGAGCTCGCTGAAAAACCACATGCCGTTGCACATTCGAAGTGCGTAGCAGACGATGCAGTTGAAGAAGAATATGATGAGAACGAGTCGTCAAGCGATTCTGAAGGAGAAGAATCACTGCAGAAGTCTGAGACTAGATTGAGCCCTGAAGAGAGGAGATCTGCTCGTAAGGAGAACAAGAAGAAGGTGAAGGAAGAGAAGAGGGAGGCTCGGAAAAGTAAAATTCCCAAAGCTGATAAGAAGAGGAGGAAGAAGCTGTCAAAGATGAAGTGCAATAGGTGATGAACATTTTTGGATTTGTTTTTCGTATTTCTTTTTTCTCTCAGCTCGAGTAATTCTGCAATATATATAGAGAGAGGGAGAGAGAGAGAGAGAGAGAGAGAGAGGCCATATTATGTCATTGTTTTATTAGGTAATGATTATTGAAGCAAAAAATAAATAAAGTTAGCGGCATTTAGATATCAGGATATTTATGTACATGCATATACAGATCTAGCACCTAAACTTTCATAGTTGTATGCAGGCACATTAATTTTGGGGCATTTACATGCATACCATCCAATTCATATGTACTTACTTATCTAACACTTAATCTTTGATTGTTACAATAATACCACCAAAATCTATGCTACCACATCAAAAATACCACTCTTTTGATTTTTAAAATGTGAAATTATGCCTTTTAGAATTTATTTCAGGCAAAATCTTCAGATGTTTAAATTTAACTACATTTTATATTGGCAAATGTTCCTATGAGATGTTTATATGGGGAAATTTGACCACACATGTCAAACAAATTATATGGTGTATTTGTGTATGAGATTGTTCCTATGAAAATAATTTGTGATTTTTGAACATGAAGTTTAAATATTTTATTTAAAATAAGATTTTTAAAGGTTGTTTTCATAATAATTTTAAGTGATGATAAACCAAAATTTCATGAAATGTGTTTTCATAAAATATTTATCATTAATCATGAGCATATGTAGCTCCTAACCTTTGTTTATGGTTAAAATCCTAATTTTAAAATCCATGAATGCTATATGTCTATGCAAATAGAGGATTAAAATTGAAATTCTATATTTTCTAAATGATTGCTAAGGTTTAGATGCAATATGTTTGATCTTCTAAACCATAGTTGGATTTTTATTTTATAATTTCTCCATGTTAATAATCTCTACTATAGTTTGAACAAAAATATGGTCATCATTATTGCTAAAATAAGATAGAAGAAAATCAAATTAAAATGCTTAGTTTAAGGTCTTAAGAAGAATACATTCAATAGAAATTTAATAACAAATCACAATTTCAAAGGTAAAAATGTTTAGCTTAATATGATGAAATTGTTCTATTCAAACAAATAATCAAAAGAGTACATAAATGAAAAAAAACATGTAAGAAGATTCAAAAGAAATGAAGGCACTCAAAATTCTTGAATGAAATAAAATCTGTGGTGGAGAGATATCCAAATCCTTAGCCTTGCTCCTTCATTGTATCCTGCACTCACAGTTGCTCTTTTGGGCTAAGAACACTCTCACGCACAACTTCACACGCACACACAGACTACACTTGTAAACTCACTAAACTGCCTTCTCACATATTTCTAGACACTTTTTAAGCTCGGTCGATGAAATAGCTGTCATTCTACCTCCAAAAAATGTATAATTATTCCTATCGAACTGTCAAACTGCGACACTCTGAGTACGTCATTGTGGCTCTGGGGCAGTGCTAAAACACATCAAGTCTGGTATGTGCCAAGCTCTATATTTTGGGTCTTCGCTTTGGGCTCGATAGTGCTACGACACTCGAGAATAGTGCTGTGGTGTTCAATGTTGTAACTCTGGTGCTCAATATAGATATTGAGCACCAGAGTTATTATAAAAACACGTTAGTATAAAAATATAGAATAGTGTTGAAAAATACGTTAGTATAAAAATTCCAAGTGGCTAGCATTTACTCATCAGAATATTCTTCTGAGTTGAAAATATGTTTAATCATCAATGCATCTAACAAAACTTTTGTTCCGTTTTGCTTCTCACTCCCATACATGTGATATTAGAGTTAATACTTCGACTAAGATTGAGTGATTTATGTAATTTGTGGCTCTTAAACTTGGTTCCTTCAATCCTTCTGCCATTATTGAGCAAGTGACTCTCACAATATCTCGGCATTGTTGAGTGTGACTTTTTGTGTATAGCATTTGATGATGTGGAAAACCTTTCATTTGAAAGAAGGTGAAGGGTGGCCAATGTTGAGCTGTCTTACTGAGAGGGAAGACTACTGTTTTCAAAGAGTAGTGTGATGCACACATTTTTTTTTTACTTCAAGTACAACCTTTATCTGCTGGTGCACTCATAACTTATATAAATATAGTGATACATTTAGTAACATTAATAAAACATGGATTTTTTGATTGATGATTTAGAAGTTAAAACTCGATAAAGAATTAAAACAAAATACGCTGTACTTATGTATATTTATTATTAAATACAAACTTAAAAAGTGAACCAATAAATTAAAATTTCTAACAAATTTTATTATGTATAGGAATTAACAAGGTTACAAGTTATATAAATTTTGATTAACAATCCCAAAATAAATAAATAAATCATAGAAAGAAAATGAATTTAATTTAAAAAGAAATAAAACATGACATAGAGAGTTTCAAATTACATAGTTAATTGCACTATTAGAAAAATGTGAGAAATTATTTGTAAAAAATAGAGAATAATAAACAAAATCTATCGCTATTAAATCACAAATTTTTTCTAAAGCCATCTAAAAATCTCAAATGGCATTTAATGGATTAAATTTTCTTCATAAATATAAATTTATTCGATGAAATTAAATATTATTAAAATATCTTTGAAAAATCATACTCTTTATTGGGTCGAGAATGTTTGGTCCATGAAAATCGAAGTGTTGTGCTGCATGAAAGTCAGTTTAAGGAATGTTGATCTGTTGTGATGCGAAGGCCAAAGGTTAGAAGGGACTCAAATAGCCACACACATTAGGAAAGAAAGCCCTGTTGGTAACGTTCATCGAGGGTAGGATCAAGAGAATTGCTGTTGCTTGCTGCGGTTTGGTTTACGGTGAAGTTCAAAACTTCGAATGTGATCGAGGGTCAGCTAACTAAGGAAGTTTAGTGATGTTATATTACCCAATGAACTGGTTATCACCAACCGAAGTTGAATCAGACTTTGCATCGCATGAGCACTAAATGCCCGCGGTTTAGCGTAGGAAAGAGCAAGTGACCTCTTTCGCAATCAATCGTCATACACATGGAGTGCGCGGAGCTGACATGCCTTGCTTTGCATCCCATCGCCCTGTAGCGATCATTGATGCACACTTTTAACAGGCTTGTTAAAGGCACTTAAGGGCTTTGAATATAATCTTAAATTAGATTGTTACAAATATGTTGGTTTAGAAATATGAACAGGTTAGCTCCCAAGCGTATGCTTTAGCCTTTTGGTTAGTTTGGTGACATGTAACTTACCTTAGTAGTCTCTCTTTGGTTCACTCTCCCTAATAGTGAAGGTGACCGAGAGCCTTGCTTTGCTTTACATGTGTGTGAGCTAATTGCAAATTCTTGTGAGAGACAAAGTCGAAGAAGAAGGAAAAGAACCGTGCAGCGACCTTTCTGTGCTGGAGAAGTTGAAGAATCGAGGGCTTCCTGTGCGGGTGTTTGCGTGAGTAGTAGTCGACTTCGCGGCTTGTTGTGTGTTCGCCTAAAATTTTCGAGGCCGGCACAGTGTTGTGTAGGCGTGCATGGAGGAAAATCGATCGAGGCCGAAGAAGCGAGAGGAGGAAGAGATGCTCGAAGTCGTGTGCGAAGTGGAGATCCGGTCTTAACTAACCCTAGTTAAGCGAATCTGGTGCGAAGCGGAAGGAGGAGAAAGGATCTCGCGTGCTGTGTTGGGTCATGCCGAGATCGAAGGAAGATGAGGAAGTAGAGGAAGATCGCGAGTGTGCGGGATAAAAGGGAGCCGAGCCTTGCGTGTGGGACGGAGCTCTCGTTCGAGCTTTAGAGGCCGGCCGAAGGAATTTTAGGTAAGTTAGGGTAAGTTTTAATTCCAGATTTGATTAATTTAAATAAACATTATAAATATTAATATTAGTTTCTATTAAATTATAAAGGGAGCCTTTAATCATAGAAGTTTTCATAATATTTACAGGCAGAAATTATAAACTTTATACAAAAAGGAGAAGGTCGATGTTAATCTTATGCTTTTATTAATTAAATAATTGGTATGTTTGTTTTAAATTAGCGAGGAATTGAAGGCTGATAAATTCTTGCAATTTGAGCTAGAGGTGGATAAAGACATTCAAATGTAAAGATTTATAAGTTTTATACGTTAATTTATAGATTAGTTTAATTAAATGTGGTGTTAAATTCATATCAACGATTTAATGAATTAATTTTAGTGATTTTAATTTATCAATCATTTAAATAAAAATACGATAGAGAGATCGAAATTTTTTGTGTTAGAAGAAGTGAAGCGAAGGGATAAATATTTTAGAGGTCTCTTAAAAGTAAAGCTGAAATATTACTTTATTATTAGCATTAGATTAATGATTTATTTAGAAGTTGCATTTCCAATTGATCAAAGTGAATTGATAATATGAATTTTATAATACATATTTCATTTATGTTATGCAGTTTGGATGTTTGAAAGATGTTCATAGATGGGAGAAAATAATTGTAAGATGAAAGACATTTAAATGATTTTAAATTGATATTAAATGATAAGTAAATGTTTAAGTCAATCAGGATTCCGCCTAGATGTACAATATTTGAAATACAACTAATATACAACTAATATATGATAAGTAAATGCTTAAATTGATATGAAAGGACATCTTCTCTTTGGCCTACCCTTTGGGCTTCATTGGTCATGATCGTTTATCAGTCCATTTAAGTTTAGTGGGCTTCTGATGTTAGATCCCTACTTCAATTAAGGAATTGGAAGGATTCATTTTGTCTAGATTTTTTCTTGTTGGACTTGCATGAAGGGCATCTCTTGGGGTTTAGTGAATATTAAGACTCAAAGGCTTTGCATTTAATTTCACATTCATTGGTTGAAAAATATGTTAGTATAAAGGCTAGCCTTTACCCATTATATTATCCTTCTGAGTTGAAAATATGTTTAATCATTAGTGTATGTAACAAAACTTTGGTTTCCCTCAGCTTTTCACTCCCATACTTGCGATATTAGAGTAATAGTTCGACTAGGATTGAGTGGTTTGTGTAATTTGTGGCTCTTAATCTTGTTTCCTTCTGCCATTATTGAGCAAGTGACTCACAATAGCTTTACACTGTTGGGTGAATTTTTTGTGTATGACATTTGATGACGTGAAAACATTTCATTTGAGAGAAATTGAGGGGTGGTCGATGTTGAGTAGTCTTATTGCGAGGGAGATTGTTAAGACTATTGTTTGCAAAGCGTAATGTGTTCAACACGGATACTTTTTTTTTTATTTTTTTATTTTCACTTCCAAGTACAGAGCAAGACACTTTTATTGCTAGATTTCTCATAAATTATATCAATTTAATGATACATTTAGTAACAATAATAAAACATGGATTATTTAATTGATGAATTGAAAGTTAAAACTCAATCTAAAATTAAAATAAAATATGATGTACTTGTGTATATATCATTGGAGACAAACATGAAAAGTGAATCAACAAATTTTATTATGTAGAGGAATTAACAAATGATTACAAGTTATGTAAAATTGGCTCAACAATCCCAAAATAAAAAAATAAATCATAGAAAGAAAAATGAATTTAATTTAAAAAGAAATCAAATATGATATAGACAGTTACATCTTACATAATGAATTATAAATATTAGAAAAATGTGAAAAATTATTTGTAAAAAATAGTGAATGAGAAGCAAAATTTATCAATATTAAATCACAATTTTCTTAAAGCTATCTAAAAATTTAAAATGGCATTTAATGGATGTTATATTTTTCTAAATTTTAAATTTTCTTCATAAATATAAATTTATTCAATGAAATTAAATATTATCAAACTAACTTTAAAAAATTATACACTTATTGGGTTAAAGTTGATTGGTATGGGAAAGTCAAAGCATTGCGTTGGATGAATTTTGGTTTAGGGACAATCAAATCATTTTGATGCGAAGGCCAAAGGTTAGAAGCGACTCAAATAACCATGCACACTAGGGAAGATGCGTGGTAATGTTCATTGAGGGTGTGGCCAAGAGAGTTGCCACTGCTTATTGTTGTTTGGTTACTGTGAAGTTCAGAACTTAGAATGTGATCGAAGGTGAGATAGCTAAGGCAATCAAGCGATGTTATTTTACCCAATGAACTAGGTACCACCAACTGAAGTTGAATCAGACTGAGAGTCTGTTTGGGATAGCTGCAACTTATTAAAAAACAGTTTTGAAGCTGCTGAAAAATAAATGATGTTCAAAAAGCTGTGGTGGCTATTTCGAAAGTTTTTTTATTTTTTTGAAAAGGTCAAACCTCAGCTAGAAAGCTTTTGTCGCACCTAGCTAAGACCGGTGGGAAAATGTAGATTTCAACGATAGCTTTTTCAAAAACTGCCAAAATACAGTTTACCCAAACAAGCAAAACTGCTGTGCGGTGCCACATCGCCACCGTACCGCCACCCCATGCAGACCCTGAATTGCATCACATAAGCACTTAATGTGCACGCTTTAGCATAATAAAGAGTGAACTAGTTAAGACACATACGGCTTTGAATGTAATCTTACATCATATGGTGACACATATGATAGTTTAGAAATATGAACTGGTTGGCTTCCACTCATAAGCTAATCCTTTTGGTTGGTTCGGTCTATAGTGTATTTAACCAACCTAGTCCCTCTTTGGTTCGCTCTCCCTAATAGTAAAGGTGACCTTGAACCTTTCTTGCTAAAGTGTGTTAAATTTAAGCATGGTGGTTGTTGACCCAACTTTTTTAATGCACGTTTGGGTCAATGTACCATGGTAATTGTGCACACGTTTGGGTCAACACAATATCATAAAGCTAATTCTGTACATTATATATGTATATATTAAAACAATCAATACTTGTGCTATCCAACAGAAGCTGCATTATTTGCTTACAAACTTGTATGGCACATTCTGCAACAATTAATTTAGATCTACAATATTGTTTCTTATGGAACTACATAAAAAATCTTTAAGATACTATTCATTAGGGAGATGATGGACCTGAAAAGCTTGTCGAGATTACTGATGCTGTATCAGTTTTGAGAGCAAGGCTATTGTTCTTCACCAATATCCTGTGTGTTTCTGTCCTCTTTCCATCCTTTCTTCCCCTTCTTATCTGAGCTATTGAATTGCTTGATACATGCTGATCTGTATGGCTGACTACCTTTCTACTTAAGGAGGAAGTACTGCTGAAGCTGCTATTTAAGCTTCTGTTTGGTATACGGTAACTGCTTGTGCCTGGCCTTGATCTGAAAAGTTCATCCTTCTCTCCCAAAAGTTGAACCCGCTTTTTTTCCTGAAGAACATAATTTATTTGCAATTATCTATTTGAATTGACTTCAACCTTCAAGTTTTTTCCTTTTTTATTTCTCTCTACTTGGCCTTCTAGTTAAACCTACTTGCACATGTTTGGAGGGGCTGCAGATAATGGTCGTTAAATTACCTGTGCTGGTAGGTTTTTCTAGATTTTTGTATGGAAAGCCATGTAAAATGTTTGGTCAGAGTTGGACATCAAGGAAACAACGATGTTTCAGCTTATTTATATTGTTGATTTGATCTCTTGATTTTATTTTAAGCAATTTGATTTCAAATTACCCTCTGTCTCTGTATCTCTTCCTCCTTTTCTTGCCTTAGCAATTTGTACTCCTCCAGCATTGCCATCAGAGGAACCTGCACAATCAGCTTCCTTCAAGTAGCTACTTGTGAAGAATTATGTTATAAAATGAGCCTACTAAATTCTGTAGCTCATGACATCAATCCTTAATTTGTTACTAATTTCTTAGCTTTTGTGCTTATATTTAGAATCAATTGAATGCTTCTTTTCTGTTATAAACATTAAACTAATTAATATGGACTATATATAAAATACAACTAATATACAAATAAAATGCCTTGGCCTAAACAATTAACAGAAAAAACATAATGAATGATTCTGGGTGGTCAGAAAAATTGTATAAGTGCATGCGCCCGTTGCAAAGTTTTGGAGTAATTCATATCTCGACATGACCAGGACAAATGTCAACACTGGCAGGACTTGCACAAGTTTCTGGTTCAGTAATTGTTTAACTCAGGTTGAATGCTATGAACTTGTTTTTGTTTTTTGATATTTTGTGAAGAAATTGCAATATTGATATTAACAAAATTTTGTGTAATGATTGATACTAATGTTGGTGTGTTATTGGTAGTTAAGTATTGTTATAATAGAATAGAGTAGGACCAGGGCGTTTCATATTGATGCAAAGAGGGCTATAAATACCCTATTACTGGATCTACTAGAAAGGAAACCTATTAAAACATAATAAAGGAAAAATGGAAAGTAAATAAAAAGAAATCAAAGTAATTAATAAAAAAGTATGCATATTAATATTCCAATATTCTAATACTCTCTCTTAAATTGAAGCATAGAAGTTAGTCATGTTCAACTTGAATTTGAAATCATCGAACAGTGACTGAGGAATGTTTTTTGTGAGAATATCAGCTAGCTGACCACTAGTTGACACAAACGGAACACAAATTTTCCCGGACTCGAGCTTTTCTTTAATGAAGTAACGGTTAATCTCAACTTGCTTGGTGCAATCATGCTGGATTGAGTTGTGAGCAATGCTAATGACAATATTGTAATCACAGAACAATTGTAGGCTAGCGGAGACGTATATGGAGTTTGTGGAGCGTGATGCGTAACCATAGATCTTCACAAATTCCTAGGGATATGGACCAAAATTCAGCTTCCGCACTGCTCCGAGTAACTACATACTGTTTTTTTTCCTTTTCCACGTAACTAGTTTTTCCCACAGAAATGAGTAGCATCCGGAGATAGATCGTCGATCATGGACGGACCCGACCTAATCTGCGTCTGTGTAAACTGTAATAGAACAAAAAGTGTGGCGGGATAAAACTGAGCCCGGTGTGCCTTTCAAATAGTTGAGAATCTGTTGAACTACTTGGAGGTGATTTTCGTAGGGATCATGCATGAATTGACTGACTATCCCAACTGCGTGGTACATGTGTGGGCGTATATGGGCAAGGTAGATGAGTTTCCTCACAAGGTGTTGGTAGCGAGTCTTGTTTACAGGAACAACATTGGGAACATCAAGAAGTTTTTCATTCGGATCCATCAGGACAACCACTCGTTTGCACAGGAGAAGATTATTATTTGTCAAAAAGTCAATCACTTATTTTCATTGAGAAGACAAATACACTGAGATGACCGAGCAACTTCCATGCCTAATAAGTATCGGAGAAATCTCAAGTCATTCATTTCAAAGGAAGCAACAAGAATGCCTTTAGAGATTCCAATGCTACTAGATCATTACCTGTGAGAACAATATTGTCAACATAGACAATAATGATAGCTACCTGACCACTGGAGGAATGCTAGAAGAAGAGAGTTTGACTGGATTGGGCTTGAATGAATATATGGCTTACCACCACTTTTATGAATTTCCCAAACCATGCCCGTGGTGATTGATTCAATCTAAAAAGGGATTTTCGTAGTCTACCTATTTGTTCCTGAGAGGCAGTGGAGTCAAAGCCTGGAGTAAGAGCCATGTATACTTATTTTGTAAGATCGTCATTCAAGAACACATTCTTGACATCAGGTTGGAATAAGGGCCAATCCAAATCACTGTAAGACATAAGAGGACCTTAATGGTGTTTAATTTAACAACAGGAGTAAATGTCTCATCATAATCAACTCTGTAGTCTGAGAGTATCTTTTAGTGACCAACGGTATCTTGTTGTGTTCAAAGGATCCATTCGATTAAACTTGATGCTAAAACTCCACGACATCCAATTGCTTTCTTGCCCCGAGGAAGATCAACAATGCCTAAGTATGGTTCCATTGAAAGGCATTCATTTCCTCCATGACGATAATTTTCCAGGTGGGTGTGCTAAGGCAGCCTCAATAATAGCTGGAAGTTGATGATTGGTCAGGGTCATTGCAAATGCTCTGTAGGTTGGAGATAATCTGCAAAGAGAGACATAGTTTGCCATGGGATAGGGAAAACCTGTCTGATGTCGTACCTTACTAGAGGAACTGACCTCATTTGGAGCAAGAGCAGTGTTGGGGATGTTGTCTGAAAATGATTCAGAGTCCAACAAGGGGTTAGCGAGCTTTAGAGTAGGCACATCAGAATGAGTGTGTCAAGTGTAGACATAGAGAGTGGGAGGATTTGTTGGTGGAACCAAAGGGACAGAGGGTTCCTCAATGGTAGGTAACGTGGGGGGGGGGGGGGG